>JAHXMU010000009.1:6325906-6337178 GCA_019455685.1 Philornis downsi
ACTTTTCTATAGGACAAGTTGACTAGCATCGACTTTTCTATAGGACAAGTTGACTAGCATCAACTTTTCTATAGGATAAGTTGACTAGCATCAGCTTTTCTATAGGACAAGTTCACTTGCATCAACTTTTCTATAGGACACATTGACTACCATCAAATTTCCCACAGGACAAGTTGACTAGCATCAACTTTTCTATAGGACAAGTTGACTAGCATCAACTTTTCTATAGGATAAGTTCACTTGCACGAACTTTTCTATAGGACACATTGACTACCATCAACTTTTCCACAGGACAAGTCGACTAACATCAACTTTTCTATAGTACAAGTTGACTAGCACCAACTTTTCTATACTACAAGTTGACTGGCATCAGCTTTTCTATAGCACAAGCTGACTGGCACCAATATTTCTGCAGAATAAGTTGACTAGAATCAACTTCTCTACGACAAAAGTTCCAGTATCAACTTTTCTATAAAAAAGTTTTACAGTACCAACTTTTCTATGAGCACAGCGTCATCTTTTCTGTAAGAAAAGGAGGCAAGCGTCAACGTTTCTATGAGAAAAGTGGCCCAGCATCAACGTTTATATAGAAAAAGTAGTCTAGTATCAACTTTTCTACTAGAAAAGTAGTCCAGCACCAACTTTTCTACAAGAAAAGTTGTCCAGCATCATCTTGGGTACAAGGTAATTTGATTAGCTTCAGCACTCCGTGGGAGAGAAATTTAGGTAGGCTATGATACCAATTGGTCAAAATATGAACGAGCAAAGCTAATATGCCCCAAGTTGGTCTGAAAAATGAGCCTAACACTCAATTGCTGTTTCCATGGCATCAGTGTGAAATAGGAACAAGAACTTAAGCCATATGCACAATAAACTCCTGTCGGAGAACCAATGGCGAATTTGAGCAAATCAATTATTGCCTATCGATTTACTAATAAGCCAGTTGTAACAAAAATGGGCAAACATTTTTTAAAATCCGATCAGAAATGAGCTTAGTATTCAACCGTCGCTATCAGAGTGAAATACAAATACTTTATCAATGGATGCACGAGATGACGGATTATTAATTCGTATTGAATAAAGTGCTGATCTTTGTGTATAAAATGAACGTCACTGACTCTTTTCATCTTTTTGACAGTGAACCTTTACGATGTTATACTCTCTAAAATCCTCTTCCCAATTCCTTTGTTACCATCCATCATCCAAACGCATTGCCTATAGAATTTGAATTTTAGATTTGTTATCATGAAACAAACTGATGATTCTTGAATTGTGCACTTCGACAGAGTCTAAAGAATCTCATAAGTCACCTCAACTGTCTAAGAGTGCCTTAAAGTAACTATAGGTATAGTAAAGGGCATTTAGGTATGAAACATCTACCTGTTGTGAGTTTTGACAATGACGACAATGGTGATCCCAAGACGAATGTCACAGAAAAGGAAAAGCAATTAAATTTCCATTAACTTTTGACAATAGAGAGACATAAACTGTACAGTATTATGTTAAGTGCGCAATTAAGTTCCAGCTGTTTACCAATAGATGGCGCCAGCTACAGGTACTAAACGATTCTGCCATAACCTAAACGTCATGAGCCAAGCTTAGGCATATGGTAAACATACTTCCTCGACGCAATAGTGATTTTATTTTGACTCCATATTCTTTTGGTTGTGTGAATATGTATGATTTTGTGCCAAATAATCGTCATATGCGGGAGGTATTGATTTTGTTCTTTCAATCGAAGAAAAAGGCGGCTGAAGCTCATCGAGAGCTTCAAAACTTTTATGGAGATGCTACTTTAAGTGAAACAACGTGTCGAGATTGATTCAGTCGCGTTAAAGACGGTAATTTTGATGTTGACGACTGTTCGCGTGAAGGAAGACGAAAAACCGCCGTGTCAAACGCAGGTAGAACTTGCTTGAATATTAGGAGTCCCCCGCCAAACCATTTCCAAGCGATTGCATGCATTGGGAATGATTCTATAGCAAGGAACGTGGGTTCCTTATGAGTCGAAGCCAGTAAACAACTGCTTCAGCGACAAAAAAAGAAAGGGTTTCTTCATTGTATTGTAACGCGTGATGAAAAATGGATTCGTTACAGCAATCCAAAGAAAAGAAAGTCATGGGGGCTGTCCGGTCATGCATCTACGTCGTCGCCTCGGCCGAATATTCTCGCTGCAAAGGTTATGCCCTGTATTTGGTGGGGCCAGGTCGTTATTATTTACTACGAGCTGTTGCAACCAATCTAAACCCTCACTGGGGATCTATATCGTCTTCAATTAATGCGATTGAGCCGAGCTCTGCGCGAGAAACGCCCACAATACGCGGACAACGCTCGGCCTCACGTGGCTAAATCCATTAAAACCTACTTGGAAACGCTGACATGGGAAGACTTACCCCATATTAGAAATAATATTAGAACAAGAACAGATATATTTAATATCAAATCATGTGAATGCTAAATCATGCTAATCATTTGAAAAGCGTCATTGAAAACAGGCGGTACACTGTGACAGATGTCAGCCAGCATTGCCATTTTATTTCATGAGAAGACTTACACCCCGAAAAATCTTATAAAATTACTGAGTTTTATTATTAAAGTGCGTGTTCTGTGGGGAACTAAGGGAATCTTAAAAAAGTAATATATTTTTTACGAAAATTTGTGTCCAGTTGCAAAACTCATTTCTAGCCGAAATTGCAGCTTTTGGTCTGATCAGTGGAGAAGCTACCTCGCAAAATTCATCATTTAGGAGTTCAAAATTCAAGTTCTCCAAAGGATCACTTCCAAGATAGTCATGGTCAATATTTACATGAAATAATTTGTAGAAAGTAAATGACAAGCATCGATTTATCAATTTACTTTTTTTGAAGACTAAAAACCAAGTGCTTAACAAATCAACCGACACAAAACAATTCAGCAATAAATAATTATTGGCAGAAAATTTGACTCAAATCAATTTATAAACAATGAAACTTCCATATTAATGTCCCTTTTATGGATTATTACGTCTGGCCACAAATCGGTTATTTGTTGTTTCTTAGAAATGCCAAATTTGAATAAGTTTTAGTGACAAATAATTCTTAGAAGTTCCATTTCGTTTCTTAAGATTTGAAAAGAACAATCATTTCCTTCCACCCTTTCAACCACGAATTTCCATTGGCTGCATGGTTGCCCTTCGTACATTTATTGCACTCTTCTACAAATCATTTTAGGGATGTGTAGACATCTTCTATCCAAAGTTTCATCGCAATAGCATATCCTATATAAAAGTTTATAGCCAATACACAGGCACGCACGTTGATGTTCATACACATATAACTACCTATATAAAGATAGATATTACTTATGCATTCCTTTCTTTGTGTGAAATGTTTCTCTTATTGTTATTACCATGTATAATACCAATAATACTTCACAATTATCCTTTAACTTTGAATAACTTATCTCTGCCCAAAAGGCCTTAAGAGTAGGATTATTTGTGATACTTGCATTTCTATATCCTTCCATATCGCTTGGGAGTATTGTTTGTTGATTCGTATTAGTATTCGGGGTGTATAAACAATTCATATTTAAATTTGTTATAGAAATCGTAGGTTTTTACAAGTTCATAAACATATAAAATTATAAATCTGTAAGGGGTTGGCATTGTGGCAACGGAATATCGTTGACGCAGTCACAGCCCATCCTTAATTGTGATTCTTTTTTTTCAGCCGGTGCAATATATATGATAATTTGTGTTATGATATTGTTGCAAATAAAAGAAAATTATGATATGAATAACTTAACCGCATCATAGTGTGAATAAAGGTTTTTTAAAATACAACTAGAGGGTCGACGCTACCTTTATTTTGGATATGTTATTGGATCAGACAAAATTTACAGTCGCTACTGTGGAAACAGAAAAAAATTAGGGCAGCCATAAATTTTGCAAAGGCGCTGGCATCGCTCAAATATTTTCAATCGAAAAAAAAATGCAGGCTATAAATGGCCAAGTTAAGAGTATGATAAACATTTTAGCCACCTTATGGTATAATTTCCATGAAAATGCACAGTTTAACAATCTGTAAGCTTATGATTTCTGTGACCGACCTGCACAGCGTGACTATGCTATGTTTGATCGTGGGATTCTCCCCTAACAGAGCCACATATATTTCTTTTTGCGGCGGTCACCTCGATGTGACCGTCTAACACAAAATTTTCAAAATGACATTCGGCATCGTGGATAAGCAGTACATTCCCATAGTGAGTCTAAAACGGGATGTTAGAAGTTTTTCCATATCCCATTCATGGGTTTCCAAGAAATCTGATGAAGGTTGTTTTCCACTTTTCTATACCACAAAGACGGAACGAAATTGAGACATAAATATTTATGAAGTCCTCACATTAACTCTTACAACTGAATAAATACGAGGTGTGTTCAAAAAATAAGGCGAATTTTCAAATTTTGCGGACCACGTGCATTCGACTTTCGATTATTATTTTTTTTTTATGTTGGTACAATCGTCTCGAATACATGTTGACGGTTTTATCCATATAGCATATTTAGTTTGTTTGTGAGAAGTATAAATAAAACAAGTGTTTTGCGTGTTCGGCTATTTTCTGATATTTTATTTTTTGAACAAACCTCGTATATGGACTCTATTTCAATTGGCTACCTTGGACTTGGACTTTCTGCAGAAAATACGCAGCATCTGAGATCCTGTAGCGGAGCAAAGTAAAATTGATACATAACAATTAGCAACTTATGCATAAAGGGGTGCTAAGTACTCCTATAATTGAACAATAAATGATGAGTTATTTTGCATCAAAGAAATTTTCTTCATATTGAAAGTCAATACGAACATATCTAGCTTATTCTATAATATCCGTAATAATGTAATTGTTCTGTACAATATAGGTATACAAGGTATGAAATATCCTCAGCAAGTTTGAAAATGATGGAGTTGCAAGAGTTTGATCATCAGGTGCCTGGTCCTTTACAATACTGAAAACCAGGTCATACTCACTGGTCCTCATCAACATTGAACGTTAGCATACCGAAGAAAATAAGCGTGTTATATCAACAAATTTGTTTGTGACCCACATTTTGAAACTCTTTAAAATTATGCTAAGTATTTGACAGTCTGTGCAAAAATGCTATCATATAGCAATACTTAGTTCTTCCTAGAACCTATTTATGTACCGAGTATATCATATTGACAATCGCACAATAAACGGCTGTATTATTCCAAATAATTACCTACGGCCTACATCTCGAAACTTTCTCAAAATGTGCCCAATATTTGTCTTGTTGATGCCTGAAAACGGTGGGGATTTGCTCCAATTCTGGGAATTACTAAGTACTGCGCTCTGAAAGCATTTTTAAGCAGACGGCCCTTATTAGTAATGTGTAGTAGAATAGCACAATTACTGATTGAGTTATTGCAAATATCCGGCAGTCAAATTCTCCATCAATAAATGATCAGCGTTTAAATCATAGTAAGAATGAGGAAATTCTAATATGACTGCTGTCTTCTTGAGAATAACTAGAACCTGTTGTGGAATTTTCAAAGCAGGTAACGATGCTATCGGACATCCGTCTGGTGGTTGATCAAATAGGAAAGCGCTTAGTTTAAGTTAACTAAACGGCATGTTGCCACCAATGAGCCTTAAGTGAATAGAAGATGTTTGCTATTAAAATTGAACTTTCACGCCAGCCTAACAGCCGTTTCTTGACAAGTCGTGATACAATGAAAAATGTGGCAATGCACCTGCATATATGGCAATGCTGCAGCCAATTGTAATACGTACAGTAAGAAAAACCAGGTCATAAGACAAAGGTAAGAAAATAAATGTGCAACGTCTTTATAAAGCCAGGAAACTTCACCTGCACACATGTATCTTCTTATATACTCAAGCACGGTATAGGGGTAAAGCTGAAAAAACTCCAAAAAAAAAGAAGAAAGATATTGTTAAAACTCTTATCACGCTCCTCTTCTATACTGACAATGATGGAGATCGGATCACGGATAAGCAGAGGATGCCGCAAATATAAGGAAAATTCTACTTCGTTTCAAAAGGAAATATTGAGAAAGAAATTACGTTAACATTCGATGATCTCATAGATTGTCCAGCAACGAGTCAAAATGAGATCACAATAACGGCATCATTACTTGAGAACAACAAAACTACGAGCACTGATGGTCTGCCGGCTGAGATGCTTAAGACCAGTATCGATGAGCTGATAATCAAGATAAATCATCTACTAAACTTGAATTGGCTCACTGAAAGCAAAGCCCGATAATCTAAATTTATTATGTCTAGAATTCAGAAAAGGCGGCCCAAGTGTGTGTTCTGAACGCTGCACGACAGTTGATACGCAAGACTAACGCGCATATGGCCATGGGATCGAGCACCGGTATAACCATCAAATCTTTATTTGAGCGACAATCTTCTCGATATGTCTGACAAACATTTTGAGTAGTCGACTTATCGATGAGTCTAAACGAATTTTGTCGAGCTGACGTCTGAGATTGTAAGTTTCTCTCGGTGAACCTAAAAATTGAAGCGTGTAAGGCTAATAAATGTGGGAAGGTCTTTCCCATCGCTCTCTTGGAATGCAAGAGAATTTGTTATTTTTAAGTGTGTTTCCCTACAATCACGTTATCCGTCTTTTGCCCTTCACTATAACGTTCGGTCACCTAGAATACTAAAGCCTATACTTTTTGGCCTGATTGGCCAAACATTTTGGCCATAAAGTTCATAAAATTTATAATATTCACAAAATTATAAAACTCATAAAATTCACAAAATTCACAAAATTTAAAAAATTCATAAAATTCGGTAAATTTATAAAATTCACAGAACTTTATAAAATTTACAAAATTCACAGAATTCATAAAATTCACAAAATTTAAAAAATTCATAAAATTCACTAAATTTATAAAATTCATAAAACTCATAAAATTTATAAAATTCAAAAAATTTATAAAAATCTTAAAATTCATAAATTGCGGGCTTCACACACGCAAAATATTCAACCGTACCACAGAGTAAATTCTATTGACGTCTCCATAAAAATATATCGATTTTAAGTAGTTTTCAGACTGATGCGGCAAAAATTGTATGTAGCAATCACGGGTACTTGATAGTCTTCTGAAATTAATAACATTTAGTGGGATGACACTAACCGATGTGCAGTTATCAGTGAATATACTGAGCAGTTTTACACCAAACGAAGGCCACAGCTTATCATGCCATTTTTTCTACATACTTTGTAGACGATTATGAGTAGAGCTGCAGTAAATGCAATTGGTATCATCCTCAATAAAAGCCATTTGTTTGTTCCGTACGCTGGTGATTTCAACATTTTTGATTATAAGCTACAAGACGTTACTGCAGTTCCCTCAGAAATTGAATTGAATTTCTCGTTTAAAAATGTAGGAATGTCCAGGCATTTGTACAAACTTCTCCTTATTTAGTTTTTGTAATGAATATTAAGTTTAATTTCGATTTAAAAAATAAACAGCAAAAAATTATTAGGTTAATCTTGACAAGTAATAGAACATATCTAAAGAAATACTTTGTACATATTCGTACATATCTATATATGTAAGTTTATATTTATTTATAATTTTATCAAACCTTTCTTCCTTTCTACAATAGTTAGATAAATTCTCTACAGATTGTTGACACTTATTAATGTCTTGTATGCTTTTTGAATATTTAATAACTTAACCGTTCGCGGATAATCATTTCCATTCATGACAGGGACTACTTATACAAACACACAAATTCTAGGCATAAACTCTTACTAAAGTACTATTTGTATGTAGTAGATGTTGAGATGTGTTAGCATTTGTATTTGTGTGTGTGATTAATGTAACTGTGATGTGATAATGGCATTTCATTGACTGCAATACGCGTTTTGGTTAATAATTCTCATTAATTTTGTATTTACTCATGGAAATGTAAATGGTTTATTTGTAATAATTCTGATCGGATGAAACCACATTAAAGTATTTGGAATAACTTCAGACGGCGGCCATGAAGGGCCACGAAATTATAAAAATTATAAATTACAAAAACTACAAAAAAATCGCTTCTATAAGCTTACAGCGAACTTTATACATGAGTTGCTAAGACTCCATCTCTTTTAAATCAAACGACAAGAAACAATCAAAATGTATCTTAGAAAAGTACATATTGAAGTCATTGGTTCTATTCGAATTAAATTTGAGGTTGCAAATTTTCAAAAGATTATATTTTCTCCAACATCTCCAGATATCAAATTCTGTGATATCAACTTTTCCTAAAAAAGGAAGTCCAACTTCTTTTGCAGGAAATAGTTGAAAAGTTACAACCGGAATGTATAAGAAATTTTGATTAAGGTTAAATTTTCCTATAGACAATCTCATTTGCGATCAGAAGCTTTCCTATGAGTAAAGTTCAAACATCTTTCTCACTTTTAATTCTGTGTATATAAGTTCATGGTGATCAACTCGTCCCGTAGAAAGTTTGCAATGAAATGGTGGTAAATTTTCCAACACAGAAATCAATGATGGCCAGTCTTTTTAATAGAAAAGGCAATGACGGCCAAATTTTTCTGAAGAAAATTAGATGGCGGCAAATTTTCCTACAAAAAAGTTAAATCCCTATCATTTTTACCTTCAGAAAAATTGATCCCGGTCCACTATTTCAACATAGAATATAGAAATATTGATAATGTTAAATTTTCTAACTATACAGAAAAATTGGTTTAATTTGTTCAATTTTTACTACAGAAGAATTGGTGATGTTCAATTTTTCCTATAGAAAAATTGGTGATGTTCATTTCTTCCTATAAAAAAAGTGGTGAAATTCAATTTTTCCTATAGAGAAATTGGTGATGTTAAATTTTTACTATAGAAAAATGGGTGATGTTAGGAAGCACGAATATACTAAGAAATATTTGAGGAATTATGTTCTAAAATTCTGTAGGACAGTTGAAATCAAAAGTTTTCTATACGTTTTCCTTGAAACGTTGGACAGTTTCTTTCTAAAAAAAGCTAATTGCATATAATTACAATTTTCTCAAAAGTTACCACCATTAAATTTTCTGAGATATTAAAAGAATAAATAAGCTTAGACTTGTGTATTTCCCTCTAAGAAAAGTTTCTGCCATTGTTATTTTTTGAAACAGTTAACACTATCAGCTTTCTGTACGATATCCACGCATCGAATTCTTATATGTGAAAATGTTAACCATTTATCTACGAAATTAGTTAAACAAGATAATAATACGAACAGAAGCAATCAAAGTTCTAAGGCCTTTCAATACAGAGCCTTGGAAATTTCACCTATCTGTAGCAGTCCATAGTCAAGCTCTTTCTTTCACACATAAACATATAAAATATGCATACGAATAGAATGGATTTTTATTTGATTTGTTGTCCCTTTCAAAGTTTTAACCACTGTGAGGAGTAGCAGCGTGTAAAACTTTATAAGTGACGCTTTTTGTTCTGGCGTTGGTCCTTCGCCTCTTCTCACACTCTTCAGTTTGAGAGCTCAACGCAACGCAACGTTAACTGTATGAAGTAGTGCGTTGCAACACCTCCCGACTATGTTACGAGACAGGTAGCGGCCTAAGCAAAATAAAAGTTTGGTTGAGGTAGGTTCAACTGCATAAGCGAGGCCAAACCTTCCAACGTCTACCGCGCGTTTTTGTTTAGCCATCACGTACAAAGTTTATAAATAATGTGTTTTCGTCGTTACTTTCTTTTCGCCTCTTTCTTGGCCATGTTCTGTTCTTTGCTCTCTGCGTTGTACATCATTTTCTTTCCAATGAAATATAAGTTTTATTAATAAAAATGGATTTAAACTACCACAAGGCGGGTGTTCACGACAGCATGTTTTAGCCTAGAAGCGCATACATACATATACACATATGTATGAGTAAATGCTTACATGTATATAAGGATACACATGTACAAAAATATTTCTCATACAGCTTCCTTTCTTCTTTCACAAGAAATCTTAATTGCAACCTTTGACTCATTCTTGAGAATTGCCTGAGATATGGGAACATTGCAAAGGTTCTACACAACTCTATGAAGAGGGAGAAAATGCTTATGCGCCTTCTTTAGCATCCTTGAAAAAGCATAAAGTTTTCTTTAACAAACTAAATTATCACGAAATCATTACATTTTTTACAAGAAAGGTAATATAAGAAGCTCTTCTTTAAGCGTACGTCCCGCAGAAAATTTGAGCTTGTTCCAGTTGTCGTCAGGGATTGATACCGGTTCACATAATGCATAGAAAAGTAGCTGGTCTGAATTTTCGTCTTAGATAAATTAATATTAGTGGATATTCCTGTCTACAAGAAAGCTCCGTTAACACCAACATTTACATGGAAAAGAACTACCATCAACTTTTTTTTATAGAAAACGCAGTTCAGAGACAATTTCTCTTTACAAAAAAAAAAAAAAATAATTGTCATTAACCCATTCGCTGCCAAGGATGAGTATACTCGTCTTTAGTTTTCTGCTTGTAAATTATTTTGTATGATAATCTATGTGCAATTACCAAGAAATAACAGGGTTTTGGTAAACAGTAACACTCAAAATATAAATGGCAATGGAAATGACTTCATATAATATAGGATTGGCAGCGAATGGGTTAATTCTTTGTAGGAAATGTTGGTGATTATCAAATTTTCAATACAGCCGATTTTCTAATTTTCTATGTAGCAAAGTTGACCACCATTAACATTTATACAGCAAAAGTTGACCAGCATCAATCAGCCTGTAGGAGAAGTTGATCACTATCAAGGTTTATGTAGGAAAAGTTAAGCACCGTGAATGTTTTTATATGGAAAAAGTTGACCACCATCGACGTTTCTATAGGAAACGGTTATATAGGAAAGTTACTATCATCAACAGGTCTGCAGAAAAGGTGGGCCAATATTGAACTTTCTACAGGAAAATTTCACCAATATTTCTGTACCAATATTTCTGTACCATCAGCGTTTCTATTAGAAAACTTGATTACCATCAACGCTTCTATACGAAAAGTTGATTACCATCAACGTTTCTATACGAAAAGTTGATAACCATCAATGTTTCTATACGAAAAGTTGATTACCATCAACGTTTCTCTACGAAAAGTTGATAACCATCAACGTTTCTCTATGAAAAGTTGATAACCATCAACGTTTCTCTACGAAAAGTTGATAACCATCAAAGTTTCTATACGAAAAGTTGATTACCATAAACGTTTCTATACGAAAAATTGATTACCATAAACGTTTCTATATGAA
>JAHXMU010000009.1:6337188-6397033 GCA_019455685.1 Philornis downsi
ATACGAAAAGTTGATACACATCAACGTTTCTATACGAAAAGTTGATAACCATCAACGTTTCTATAGAAATAGTTGACTACCATCAGCCAGTCTGTAGCAAAAATTGACCATCAACGTTTCTATACAAAAAGTTGATACACATCAACGTTTCTATAGAAAAATTGATGCACATCAACGTTTCTGTAGAAAAGTTGATACACATCTATAGAAAAATTGATGCACATCAACGTTTCTATAGAAAAATTGATGCACATCAGCGTTTCTGTAGAAAAGTTAATACACATCAACGTTGATTACAATCAACGTTTCTATAGGAAAAGTTGATTACGTTTCTATAAAAAAAAGTGGACCACCATCAACGTTTCTATACGAAAAGTTGACTGTCATCAAATTTTCTTTGGAAATACTGCACAGCAACAATTTTCTATAGGAAAATTTCGGCATCACCGAAGTCTCTATAGCAAAAATGTTAAGCAATACCACCTCTAATATGGGAAAAGTTCACCATTATTAACTCTACTCTAGCAATATTTGACCATAATCAAACTTTCTATTTTCAACCTTTCCATGTGAAAAATTTGGCAGTCCTTAGGTTTTTGCGTTGAAAATTTTACATCTTTTATGCTGCATTTTTTATTTTTATATTTTTTATATATTTATATTTTTACATTGCTGTGTTTTAATATTTTTATATTTTTATGCTTTAATTTTCTTATGTTCACATTTCTTTTTGTATTCTTATTGTTCTTATAGTGTATCCGGCATTTAGATTTCTGTTGGCCTTATTTTGATTTGCGGGATATTTGATGTTGTTTGCCTGCCTGCTACCTTTATAACCAACTACAAAACCAAACTACAGCATACCTTTAGGCTCATCCCATTTGTGATTAGATGGCATTTATTTTGTTTTGTTACAGACCCAGACACACAGTCAACCGTAGATGATTGTGAATTAACACTTTTATCACGTAGCCATAAAATTGAGCCAGGTAAAATTAAACCCTGAGTAAAATTTCATTGGTATGAAAATATTGTATATCCTTCTTTAGTCGGTGGACTGCTGTGAGCCATTCTCAGTCAATATAAAATTATCCATCTCTAAATATGTCACATGTTAATACGTAAAATAACATCGCAAGTCTGAAATTTAGGAAAATCCTTGAAATGAAAATTTACTTGCAAAACCTAGAACAAATTGTTAACACTCCCTCTTGTTACACCTTCGCTGTCAGCTGATACCATCACGTTCACACACTTGTTAAGGAAAATGTTAATGAAATTGTTCGAAAAAACTGAAAAGAAAAGGACCACGTGTTCTTCATATGTTGTTGCTCGATGCCAATTTTGCTTTATTTTCTTTCGCTTTTTACTAATTTTCCGTCATTTACATGAATTTGCTGCCAGCGGGCGATATATCGAAAATTTCCCAATTTCACACTTGAAATTTAATAAACACTAAGTGAATTTTCCCCTGCACTTAATGATAGCTAAAAACTACGGGGTTTGAGATGCAGAGTGTTCCTGTGAGAGCATTATGTTGCCCTTTCAGGCAAAGCATAAAGAGCCGATGTCGACAGCATGTTTCGAGAGTGAGTCCATTGAATTTTATGACTTTGTGAAAATCGACAGGTTCGGTTGGTGGTTGGTTGTTTGCATGTTTCTGCTTTTTTTTTTTTACAAACATCATTACCAAAATCTTATTTTGTATAATAAAATACTAAAACTATGAAACTTCAAAGGTAGTAGATTGCTTTATAATAGTCGAGGGGGAAAAGGGTGTTTTCACCAGCCATTGATGCCCTGTAAAGTAGAGTGGAATGGTGATGGAAAGTGCTAGAAAAGTTATTTATCGAAAATCTATCAAATTTGTTGGAAATTTCCCGATTTCGTAGTAACAAGTAAATAAAACCTTACTGGGACTGAATTTTATTAAAATATAGGAAAATTAATAGAATAAACATTTTTCTCCACTTCTCCAGCTGAATTAAGATCTTTTCATAGTCGTTATTTTATTTAATACTTAAGTTAAGTTCCGTAATTTTTTGCCGCTTCCAAGCTGAAGATGACATGTCAAAGAACAAAAAAATAAATAAATATACAAATAAAAAAAGACAGCACAGCTCTAAACAACAACATTTTCTCAATAAAATTGAGGCACATTTTTCTTTCTGAAACTCAACTCTTTCCCGATAAGCTACGATATCAGCTGACCTAAGATAATCCTCTATTGCACTTGGTTATAAATGTAAGCTACAGTGTAAAAGAAATCCATTATTTTAGCATGACATTGAATGCTTTATTTAGTATAATTAGAATAAGCTGATGTCGATCAAATACGTATCGATTTGCTCACAAATTGTTGCCACTTTGAAGGTAATTCCATTATGGCTTTCTCAAAGAAGCCTTCATCCGTATTGTAATAAAATTGGGACAGTTGATTGTCTTGATGCGCATTTTTTACCTGCAAGAATATTCGCCATTGACAAGGCCAAGCGTTAATCACTTGGTGCCAGCTCCGGTCTGTAAGGTGGATGCATAAGAACCTCCCAGCCAAACTCCTAGAACTTTTGGCGAGTCACTTTCGATGTGTGTAGCATAGCATTGTTCTGAGGGAATACAATTCTTCCCCTGTCGTTTAAAGTTGTCGTTTTGGACGTAGGGAGAGCAGCCCAAAATCAATGATTCCATGCCAATCCCACCATATACCCAACAAAATCTTCCTGACCGTCAATCCTGGCTCGGCCAACATTCGCGCCAGTTCACCGCGATCCGACTACGACCGTTTTCGTTTGACGTTGTCGTAGGTGAATCTTTCACAGGGAAAGTAATTTTTTATAGGAAAATTTAATCATCAATGATGTTTTTACAAAACTTGTATTTTTCAGTAAATTTTTGTATTTTTATAATTCTTCATCCATATATTTTTAACATCGTAAATCCTTCTACAACAGAAAATTACCTCATAATATGTTTTATATATTTATTAGCGATTTAAAAATGGAAATTCGATCTAAAGTTTTTTTTTTCTTTTTGTATCCAGTCTTATTCAAATATTTCCAAACAATCTTTTGTGCAATATTCGGCTCCAGAGCAATCAAAGTAGTGTTTGCATAACGGTCGTATCTAAAGATTTCCATTGTGCAATCGGCAATTGGCCTTATAAAGCGTGGTGCATCTTTGACATCAAAATTATCGGAAGGGAATGGAAGAAACCAAAATTGCTCATGATTACCTGCGACAGTATCAGGACCATAAACACTATTCATATTTTCTGCCTCCTAGCCTGCGTTTTCCTTTATTGAAAAAAATATGAAATATGACGAATTTTCTCTTTGCCTGTGTCCATCTTTGACGCGCGCTCAAACTATACTGAGTCAAACAATCATAAACGCCATCTAGTGTGACCAGATAGCACTTATATAGTATGATATAGTTTACTAAAGCCATCTATTTGAAAAATAATGCATCTCCTTTTTACTTCTGTTATTCGCACTTCAAGGTTCCAAGTTGAAAACTTGAAACTGTAACAACTCTGATTTCTTGGATATACAAATTATTTAATCAACCTCACAAATTCCCTTTCTCCGATTAAAAACAATCTTTGCCTCGAAGAGAACGACCAAACTTTGGTACATGTTCTACGCCATCAACTGACCTGGTACGTCACCCCTAAAATCGGTCATAAATATTCGATGCTCTCACTTGTATACGTGTGAGTTTTTGCAGCTTACTTATAAATGTTTTAAGTAGGGGAATTTTGACAAAAACAAATTTCAATTACAAAGCTAATAAACAAATATTTTCATATTGTACAAATAAAATAAACTCATAACTAAATAAACAGAAGAGTAAACAGAAAATTTTACTAATCTAAAATAAATAATTGTCCAAAAAAGCAACCTGTTTAACGGACGGAACGAAAAAAACAGAAATAATCAGATAATCATGCATTTAGGTTTTTAACACCACTGCAGGATTTAAAGTGGGCATTTTTAAATTTCTTTAAATATCATTCGATTTTCTAGATTATCTCGTTCGCCTCCACATTCTGTGTAAACGCCAGGATATCTAGAAATCTCTGTTCACCACGACGTGATAGTAAAGATAACAACTGACGACCAAGCAATGTCTGTCATCCTCCGCTAGTTATCGTACTTTATAAAATGGTCACGGTAACATTATTGATATGCATTCCGGCAAAGCGTAGTCTCTTTATCTTACTCTAAGCAAATAACAAACAGGAGATAGCAGAGGCGTAGAATATGAGCAGAAGGGGGCAATCAAATTGAATTCAAAAATTAAAAATCAAATGCTCTTTCATCCCATGAATTCTATTTTGAACCCACTGAATGGATCTACAGTTTATAGGCGAATCCAAACATCAATATGATTAATTTTTACCATATTTATCAAAAGAAAGACAGGTAGCAGTATTAGAACTTGAACCAACTATCATTCGAACGATATTTCACGTGCACTAACCATAATGCCAATGTCGGTCACAAATTAAATGTACTATATCCCAAAAGAAACCTCTAACTGCCCCCGTTATGTATGAACTGACCATATTGCCAAGGTCGGTAACGAATTAGGCTTACTTTACTGTAGAACAAACTTTCAGTTGTCCCAACATTTCTAGAGATATAGCTCGAGAAAAATAAGATAACTTTGAAGCAATATTGTAAAGCTATGTAACTATATAGGTATTCTTGCCCGAGGGATACCTTTTCAGGACCACACATTCAAGGTCTATGTTGCGCTTCCTTAAAGCATATACAAAAAATTTCCCTTTCATCCTATAAATGAGATATGGGAGAGTTCCCCAAATTCAACGAACTCACACACCATCTATTTTCAGCGAATTTTATGAATTCTATAAATTTAATGAATTTTATGAATTTTATAAATTTTATAAATTTTATAAATTTTATAAATTTTATAAATTTTATGAATTTTATTAATTTTGTGAATTTTGTGAATTTTATAAATTTTATGAATTTTATGATTTTATGATTTTTATAAGTTTTAGGAATTTTATGAATTTTATAAATTGTATGAATTTTATGAATTTTATGAATTTTATGAATTTTATAAATTTTATAAATTTTATGAATTTTATAAATTTTATGAATTTTGAGAATTTTGTGAACTTTGTAAATTTTATGAATTTTGTGAATTTTGTGAATTTTATGAATTTTATGAATTTTATGAATTTTATAAATTTTATGGATTTTACGAAGTCTATGAATTTTATGAAATTTATGAATTTTGTAAATTTTATGAATTTTGTAAATGTTGTTGATCTTATGGAATCCAAACACTTGATCAATTTTGTGGGCTTTGAGGTATTTTGTAAATATGTAGCGAATAATGCATCGATTTTAGAAGGGGGAGGAACTTCAGTAGTATTGGATTTACCAACAGTCTGCACACACAATGGCTTATTGGTTAGATTTAGTAAACTACGCCTTTCTCTGGCATTAATAAAACGATTGCAAGTATTATCTACGAGGTACTTTTCTTTTGTTCAAATTTATTACAGATGTTGCAGCTTCCTTGCATTTTGCCATATTTTTGCTGCATTAATTTTCACTTTGTTTTCGTTACATCCATGCATTCATATATTTTATCTCTGGCTGTGCATGGGGGAAACAAACAATTGGCGTTTTCTCTCATTTATAATCACTTTCGCAAAAAGCCAGTGGAAAAAGGAACGAAATAGCAAAAAACAACTAAAGTGACATATTACATCCCGTTGTAAAATATCAACATCATTGTCAACATAAGCCCTGTTATTTACTACAGTGGCAGTGACATCAACAACAACAACACCAGTCAATGCAGGAGCAAAAGTGGCAACATAGTTACCAGTAGCTACACTGGGAGTTACTGGTGTCAGCAACAGTACCAACTACTGTTCCATTATTCGCCATGTTGGGCAAACCATCAACTTCCCATCCTTCTTAACAACGAAATATTTATCGAGAATATTCTCAGTTAAGGTCAAAGTAATGCAAACGCATTATTGGGTATTGCCATTCCCATGCATTCCCATTCGCTCACTAACTCCCTACCAATATCCTGATGCACTCGCTGCCTCACATATTCCGTTGCACACATTCCAATGCGGACAACTGTGAGCCACATCAACATCAACACAAACCCTTCAGAACAATTTATATTGCAAGACCAATCAATAGTCATGCATCGGAAACAATTAAAAACAACGAAAATTCAGGAAAATGCAACAAATTACTTTGTAGCCCGCCGCCGTACATAATGTGGGATAGTTTAACGTGCATTGAAAATCTGAACGTCTGATTTGAGAAGCAAATTTCCACGAAGATTGTCAGCAATTTGCCTGCAGTGAAAGCGCCAAATGAGCAAATTTGCCGAAGGCCAGTAATAGAAAGGAACCAATAAAATTCATAAAATTTATAAAGCTCATAAAATTTATAAAATGCATAAAATTCATAAAATGCATAAAATTCATAAATTTTATAAAATTCATAAATTTTATAAAATTCCGAAAATTTATAAAATACATAAAATTCCTAAAATTCATAAAGTTGATACAATTTAAAAAAATCATAAAAATTCATAAATTTTGTAAAATTCATAAATTTATAAAGTGCATTAAATTCACAAAATTTATATAAAATTCCAAAAATATATAAAATTCATAAAATTTCTAAAATTCATAAAATTTATAAAATTAATAAAGTTAATAAAATTCATAAAATTTATAAAATTCATAAAATGAATAAATTTCATAAAATGCATAAAATTCATAAATTTTATAAAATTCATAAATTTAAAAAAAATCATAAATTTTATAAAATTTATTAAATTCATATAAAATCCAAAAAATTTATAAAACTCATAAAATCCCTAAAATTTTTAAAATTCACAAAATTTATAAAATTCATATAAATCATAAAATTCATAACATTCATAAAATTTATAAAACTCTTAAAATTTTAAACTTTATAAAATGATAAAATTCGCAAAATTCATGAAGTTAATAAAATTTACAAAATTTATAAAATTCATAAAATATACATAAAATTCAAAAAAAATATATATAAAATATAAAGTCATAACATTCCTGAGGATCATAAAGTTCGTGCATTAAACAGAAATGTAGCCTCCATTCTGTTAATTAGCTTAAACTTCATGTTTTATGCTGCAACCAAGTATCACAATTTTTGGAATAATTTTGCCGGCATTAATGCTTTTATTTTGGTCCAGTTCCAACTGTGTTTGTACTCTAATTATCACGTAAAGTAAAAAATGTTAATTTGCCACTTACCTTATATCTTGTCTCAACGATTGATCTCCTAATAGTAATTCAAAACCGCCTCTTGATATGCTGTTATTTGGACTATAATTTAATTGCGATAAATTATTTGACAAACTATTTGTATTCAATTGTAAAAGATCATCTGCTTCTTCGTCATCATCATCCGTTAGTAACTGCAAATATATGGACAAAATGGAAAATGTTGCCATAGAGTCTTTACGTCGAAACACCAAATATTTTTGATCAATTTCAAGAAAAGTTGCTAAGGGTGCTAAAGTTGTAAAAGGTGCTATCGGAATTGTGATTACTGGACCGCGACTCTGCGGCTTTGACTTCTCAACATCAACTCTCCACTTATTCCACATTACGCACGTGTCCATGCTATATTCCCCTATAATGACTCTACATCTATGATTCCATTCACTAAAAGTGTTAAATTCGGAGTACTTGAGTACTAAAGTACTCTTAAATTTAGGATGTGCTACGACACCATAACTCTGACTCTATAATCATACTACTTGACATGAAGTTTACGAATACGGCAATACTTTCATGACTTTGAAACTAATTTTTACTCCGTGGATAGGAATATGACACGCCAACATTGAATATATGGTACTACAATATATCATCTCTGTATCGATAATTCTAATACTTGATGTTTTTAAATTGATTCTGGTTCTATGAATCGACTGAGACCTATAAAAACGACTCCAATACTTTGATTACGACTACGACCGCGGCTTTAACCATAGTGAGGGGATACAATGCCCCAATTCCCAATGAATTCGACTTTGGTTTCCAATCTAAAATCACAAGAAGGAAACCTAAGCACTCAGTAAATAATTTCGAATAGTGATTATACCAATACGCAGCAATTCTGACTCCCCTTCTTGAGATCCATGAATACGACTGTACTTTCCAGAATCTGTGATCCATCAACAAGCAAAAGTCCACAACTTCCAAAAGTCCACTGACTTGCAACTTCCTATGAAATCGCCACTATTACGCCCTTATATCGACCTCTAATAATTAAGTTGTTTCCCTTTTATTGTTCAAATATATTGCAACATACCTCTCTTCTCGGTGGTTGTTGCTTCTGTTGCTGTTGTTGCTGCTGGATATTATTAGTTGATATATATAAATCACAATTATTACTAAGATTACTGCTAAGATTTGTTGCTGTTATTATTGATGATGTTTGTGTTGCAATGGTAGAAGCATTCGCTGCGTTATTACAACTGTTGCTGCTGATGATGTTGTTGACACTGTTGCTGAGGGCTGGTGCAGAAGATAACTGGGCATTGGAGGCTGTGATGGTGCTGGTGTTACTGATGGGTTTCGTTAAGTGTTGCTGTTGCTGATGTAGCGTGGAAGAGAGTTTTTGTGAGTTGTTGTTGAGTAAAGCTGAGGCCGGGAGTGATGTTGCTGCTGCTGGTGCTGCAGCTGTGGTTGTTGCCGTTGATAAAGATCTTAAATTATTGTTATTATTATTCAATGATTGGCTTGCTTTCACTGCGGTCACATCGGGCAAATCAACAACATCCTTGGCCAAACGCGGTGAGGTTAACGTCTGCGCATCCACATAGATCTTGTTGGGCGGGGGCAGTTGCAAAGGCGGTGGTATGTGATCGTGATAGGCGGTCGAAGATGCTGCTGCTGCGGCCGCCGCGGAATGATGAACATCAACTGTGGCACTAACGGTAACAGTGTTGTTGCTTTGTGATTTCCTACGACCCAAAGTGGAACTTTGACCTGGTGCAATTGTGGGTCCCACTACGAAGGGACTTATATGAATGGGTGCTGTCGTGGGTGTGGGGATCTCGGCGTGTTTGTTCTTGTAATTAATGAAATTTATATTACACAGATTGGCACCTAGTGCTGCCAAATCATCATCATCATCATCCTCCTCTTTCAGCTCCAAATGCTGCAAACTTCGGGCAATCGTTAGCTTCTTGTGTGGCAATGATGAGGGCAACTTGGCGAGGGTGGTGGCTTGATAAATACTATTATGATTTGTCAATATTGAGGTTGTTGCCGTTGTAGTTGCTGTTAATGGTAGTTGTTTTGTTGCGACTGCCTGAGAACACGTATTAGCATTACGATCGGAAGCTGAAATATTTCCGGTTCCTACCGAGGCTGCAGCGGCTGTTGCTGCCGCCGAAACTGAGGCAGCACCTACTGCAATGGCTGTCGCTGAGAGAGCTATACCACTACCCGCTGAAACTGTTTGAGGTTTGCTGGAAGTAGCATTAGTCGTTGTCGATGCAACAGCTGTGGGGGTTATTGTTGTTGCACTTATCAGGCCAACCGTACCCGAGGACGCAGTTACCGCCGCTGTGGTTAAGGTGGTACTATTGCTGGCCGTATGATTGCTATTGAATGAGGTCACATAGATGGGGGACGCTTCGTTTAGGAAACTTAAATCTTGTTTCTGCGTGGAAGGAGCACCGCTTTTTGTTTGTTGCAACTGGAAAAGGAAGTTGGAGAAAAAGAAAAAAGTGTAAGTGAGAGATAGTTGCATAATAAAGCAAGTCTTAAATATTGAAAGTAAAATTTTACTACATTAAAACATTGCTATAAAGATAACATTTTTCTCATAAAACTGACTAAATTATGTCACTGATTTGAATACTCCCAAAGTTTCCCAATAAACTTCCTTCCTTAAAAAAATGATTTCTTGACCAATTTGTGACATTTTTTCTTTAATTAAGAAAACTTCCATTTGAGTAACTGTTTCTAAGAAAATGTTCTCTTCTTGGTCCTGAGCTTACTTTTTTCTCAATAAATTCTTTTCTTCCATTTCCATTTCCGTCTCACATTCTTCTCTTCAAGTTCTTGGAAAAGAAAGAAATTGTTTTCTCACTAGGGAATTTACAATTTTTACCACTGTACTCGTATATGAAAAGAAAACTTCACCAGCAAACAAAAATAAACTGCAATAACCACAACTAAATAAATAAATTTTTCAAAAGGAACAACTACAATTGTGGCAACAGGAGGGCAAAAAAGGGAACCAACAACAGCGACAGTAACAGCATATCGGCAACAAAGAACATTTATTGTTTCCCCATTTGATTAAATGGTCAAGGAAGCAAAGGAAATATAAACATAAGCAATTTCGCAACAGCGGCAGGACTGAAATGTACATGGACGAAGTGGAATGTTAAAAATTGTGTGGAAGATCGCTTAGCCTTGCCACGCAAAGGTGCCACATTTTAAAGGCCTCAGGACAAGGGGAAACAGAAATACGGGTTTCTACTATAAAAAGCCATAGAAAGTAACAAGCTGCTGCAGCCATCGAAAAGATGGCAGATGACTGAGTATAATTCCTATACGATATATCCTAGGAACAAACTGTATCATTTAACAAACAAACAAACAATTGTAAAATCGAAATGCTTTTCTAAGGTGAAAACTATATAATAAAGACAACGACTTATAAATTATTTTTTTTTTCTAAGAGTTTCAGTTTTTCAAATGCTTAGAGCGCCACCTACCGTCCATTAATTGCACTATTCAAGAAGTAACAACCAAACGGTAGAAAAAAACCTTCTAGAGTTTTATTGCATTTGGGCAAACGGCGTAGAAACTTAAACGGATCGTAATTTAAAATTGGACAAAGGGAGCTACATAATTGAGCAAATAAATTTAATTTCACATATTAAGTACATATATATACACAAACATTTCTATAATAGTTGTAGATTCGAAGTATAATCTGCAGCCACTGATTGTGTCGAAATTTGAACCCAAGATCATAGACGCGTGTACCATGGAACCATTGTCGGACGTAGACTTCAGACTACTAAACATATCTAGCACTGAGGAGGAATCTAAAAAAAGACGTCTCGACGAACGAATACGATTTTGTCGTTTTGGTAGATTTCATCCACCTTTAATAAAATCAGGGGACTTCACGAAAGTTCAGTTCAGTTCGTTTCGGTTTTAATATTTTAAGTTTATTTAATTCATGTTCGTTTAAAGTTCGAAACGACAACTCATCACTTTGTATATTGATTCGTTTTCTACCTGAAACGAAATAAGAGATCCACATTGATTCTCTTTCCCTGCCGAAACATAATAAAACAGATATTTTGAATCGGGAATTTAAAAATATATTTTTTGGTACTTTCATTTCTTGATCTGAATTAGAAGAACTGGAACTAAATGTATTTCGTTCGTTTTTGTAGAGAAAAAATCCTGGCGCCTAAATGTGAAAGATAAAAATGGTTCAAATAAATCGTTTTCTAAATTTACCAGGCTTTCAGAAATTTTCACAGCTACTCAAAATAGGTGTCTGTTTTTTTTTTTCATAGACTGACAAAACTCAAATTAAATACAAACAAAATGGTTCATAAACTGAATCAAAATCAAAATCTAACTTCGTTTCAGGTGTACGAGTATGAATCAAAATCAGAATTCTTTATCATTTCGTTTTGAATGTAGAAAACAAAAACAAAATTCAATATAATTTTGATCCTGTTGTCGGAATCAGTTAAAAAATGTGTTTATTTCTAATATAACCGAGACTGCAACAAATCAAAACTATTTTCTGGTTGGATTTAGATTCAGCGACGGTCCCTAAATAAAATTAATGGATATTAAAAGAGCTGCTTATTTTCGACTTAGCAAACGATTTATTAATGGAGCCTCCTTCCTCCTTCAATGAACGAAAATAAGACTGTATCAGACACTAATATTCTGCGCAATGTAGAATTCTGGATTATGACGCTTTGAGAAAAGGAATTTCCTTTAACACACATGGAAACGTTATAGTTAAAAGAGAATATTAGGACTGTATGACTGTAAAGAGAGCTGTATATTGATATCGACGTGACCAAGCGCATCAAAATACAGCAATAGCGCGGATGAAGTAAAACGTTACGGCGTGCAAAGTCTTTGATAATGAACTCTATGAGCGGTGTTTAAAAGGTCGCTGCAAATTCATTTGGAAGGAGAAGGAGAGGTGTAACAAACTAAAGAAATATTAAAGCATTTTGAATCCTTTTCCATGTAAACCACTTAGTAGATAAAAATTTTATTCTGGTCGCCATCTGAGAAGAAGAAATAGTAATCTGTTTCCCCTTTAGAGAGAGCAAAATTCCGAACAATCTAATTTTTCAGTTGATTTAAAAACAGAAAAAAATATATGTTGACAAAATGAAAAAACATAAGTTGACTTTAGGATCTGGACCAACATGGGTCAATAAAAACTGTTGTTGAGAGAAGGTAATTAATATTGAGTAACAAATTGACAAATGCAAATTGATATCGAGAAAGCATTTTCAAATGGCAATTTATTATTCTTCAATGTATTAAAAATTTCCCTGCATTTTCTAAGTTTCTCTTCGAATTTGGAATTTTATTATAATGCGAAAAAGCTGATTATTTTCGGATAATATCTATTTCACATATGCATAATCTGTCTATAAGTATATGTATTTGCATCTGATGATGAACCAATGCATCGATTCAGTAACAGAGAGATCTGAAAGTGGACTTAGTGCAGAGTCTGAAATGCGTTATCCTTGTGGGTGATTACCGAATTGACTCCGACCAAATATTTAAAACACATTTCGATTGTGGAAATGACTTTTTGATCTCACCGCTAATATAATGCGTACTCTTCTGTGCACTATCAAAGAATAAAAAGAATTGTTTTTTTTTTTGCCTAAACATAAAAGTGCTTGTAGATATAGTGAATGTTTGAACCTCTTACATATATCATTCATGTACTCCATCAAACTCTCACAACTACTACAACTAAAGGCTCTTGATTCTGATTTTCCTGACGCACAGTGGCAACATATTGCGCATTCTATGACAACTGCTGCAGAAACCATACTTGGGTATGTGAAACCGCGCTCAGACAGGCCCTGATACGACAAAGAATGTTGCATGGTGTCTGAGGAAGAGGATGCTGCATACAGGGCAACGTTGCGGCCAATTGTAACGCGTGCAGTTAGGGAACGATACAAGGAAAAGAGAAGAGAGGCGCACCAACTCTTTTGGCGAAAGAATCGGTTGTGGAAAGAGCGTGAGAATGAGGAAATAAAAAGGTACATGGATAGAGGTGAAGCCAACAAATTTTACCAAAAGATAAGAAGTACTGGGTATGGAACAGGGCTCCCCTCCTGTAAGGATAACGAGGGAAATCTGATCACAGATACGCAGAATGTGCTGCAACTGTGGGAAGAACATTTTTATAAGCTCTTAGTTCTGGATGGCAGCACGAGTGGGGAAATCACCCCAATTATCGAAATCACCCTATAAATTGTGCAGCTCCGAGCCAAACAGAGATCAGAACAGCAGTATTGCGACTTAAGAACAATGCAGCTGTAGGCGCTGATGGCCTGTCACCAGAGCTGTCTAAAACTGGTGGCGATGAACTGATAAACAGCCTGCATCTGCTCTTAAATACGATTTGGCACGAGAAAAACATGCCCGATAATTAGAATTTGAGTGTTCTGCGTCCAGTGTTTAAAAAAGGCGATCCAAGTGTTTGTGAAAACTACCGCGGTATCAGTCTTTTGCCCATCGCATATAGGGTCCTGTCGAGTGTGATATGTGAAAGACTAGAGCCGTTTCGAAATGACCTGATTGAACCTTATCAGTGTGGCGTTAGACCTGGTAAATCAACAACTGACCAGATATTCACACTACGACCAATTCTGGAGAAGACCCCAAAAAAAAAAAAACAGATGGACACGTAACATCTCTTTTGTCGATACGGCAAAACCTGCTCCGTGCTCAGGCACGGAAAGTTTTCGACTACGAATTCGATGGATGGCGCAGAAGAAGGCGACCGAAACTCCGTTGGAAGGATCAGATTTTTGAGGTACTGTCGAAGCTTGGTGTGAAGAATTGAAGGAGAAGCGCAGTGGATCGAAGCGCTTGGAATTATTTTCTACGGGCAGCGTATAATAGATAAGCATGTCTATTCCAGTCGCCACCTAAGAATAAGAATGCAGTCGCCACCTAAGAATAAGAATGCAGTCGCCACCTAAGAAGAAGAATGCAAAAAATATATGCTTTTGCTAATAGTACCCCGCAATTTATACATTTGTATCTTATTTTTTTATACGCCACCTATAGTGCATTACTTGCACAATTTTAGAAATCGCAAGTTGTGAGACATAATCTTTTCAAAGTGTGGTCATAATAGGGGGCCTCGGTGTAATAGCCTTTGCATTGCATGTAGAAAACAATTTTTGAATCGGTTAATTCGCAGTTATGAGTTTGAAGACATTAAACCAGTCCACCTGCATCTTATGAATGGGATATGAGAGAGTTTCTCGCATTTAATAAGATTAAATTAAAGCATTATTTTTTTATAAAATGTTGAATTCTTAAGATATTTTGACACATATGCAACTGACAATATGAAGATTTACCCAGTAATGGTCCATTCAGATCAAAAATATGAAGACAAAACACAAAAATTTTAAACATTTTCGGTTGTAGTGGTTTTCGAAAAAAAAGTTTACCTCAAAATTCGCTTTTTAAGCGAAAATCGATTTTATTCCTAAGTCTCGTCCTATGGTCTCACTCCTCTTTTGCCAGCATCAGGTTACAGTGTAATTGCTAGCATTTAAATGCCAAAATCAAAGGAGGAATCACCAAAACTTTTGACAAACTCGTTAAAAAGTATCAGGCGGGCCCTACCCACAACCAAATACTCAAAAAAAAAAAAAAAAAAAAATTGCACAAAGAAGAATACACAAAAAATAATGTCTCTTACCCGACATCCTCTTTAAAATTGTCGCTGAAACAATATTTGCATTTCTTGGCGTTTTTTTTTTTTGCTTTTTTCACTTGCAGCTTTACGCATATATTTCAGGGTTTGGAGACAATTAGTCGTGTGGTTTTTCCCTTCGTCAAAGGTTGACGAAACTCTTTGAGAGATTTTGTGCAAAAAAAGACGAAAAGGCAAGCAGAAAATGAAATCTGTTGGCCTTTTTTATGGTGAATGTGGTTTTTGCTCCTTTTAACAGTCACAATTTGCATGATTTAATAATGCATAATATTTGTTGTTTTCGTCTAGATCTTGCAAAAGATTTGCATAGGAATTATGAATATATAACCAACACAGACCGCATACACATACACACACACACAGAGACAGTCTGCAATTTTCCATGATTCCCTCTTTTAGTCCGTCCTTCCAGCAAGGAAGGATAAAATTTACTGCAGAATTTCAAATTAGGAACGATTTATAAACTAAATTATGCATGCGTAGGGAAATCGCACACGTAAAAAGACAGCAATGAGCGAAAGCGTGAGTGTTCCTTATTTGAAGATTCATTTAGAGCGATATTACCAAGTTGCCTGTCTTTGATTTGTTGCTAAGTGTAACACAGCCGTAGAAAATCTCGTCTTTGGCGAAACAAATAGGTTTTGTTTAGAATAGTTTTATTTGCGCTTTGTCTAAAATTTAATACATGATAATTACACTCGAGTTTAAATATGCGTAAATTAAAACTAAAATATAGGGGATAGGCGAAATGAGCGTTACACAAACTACAAAAGAATGGAAGTGAGCCAACGAACATGCAGTAGAAATATGTACAAGTCAATGCCAAAAAGTATGCAATTATAGAGAGACATGTAAAACTGCTAATTAAATGACAAAACAACAAGTGTTAGTCCATAGTGGGTAAGGCGAAAGTTTGAAATGATTTACTTAGTATGAAAAACGAAATGGTAAATACTTCAATAATTGGTAAAGTAAAACAAAATATATTTAATAATGAAATGAATAAATTGAAAATTGTTTTAAAATAATAAGTTGATATTAATTGAAAAAGTTGTATAAAGCCGTGAAGCTTTGGATCGAGACCCAAAATTAACTGAATGCTGCAATTTAATTAATGTTAATTTATATACTAATCTAGTATTCTGTTTAAGACTTAAAGTGTATTAGTTTGAGGCCGAACATGGTATATGGTCGTGAGATCGATATCCAGTTTAAGCGATATCATTTGACATAACTTTTCCATTGGCTAAAGTCAGAGTTTTTTAATACCATTTGGTGCGTCGTACCGGCTGTGCCATAAATGTACGACATATATCGACTCTGTTATTCAAACATACCTTTTACTGCGACCAGTTACTTCTCATTGTACGAAATAAATGGTTCTAACACCTGCTTCAGTATGGTAATGTTTACAAAATTAATGCCTTTCAAAATATCCTTTTCCTTTCTTCCTTTCGTTGCCTCAATCGTACTAGCAATGTTTCCAGACATAATATAAACCCTGACCACTGACTTTCTACTATGCCTAAGACATGTGATCTCCCCTACTACAGTTTTTAAACTTTTCGACCGGAGCTGGCTGACGAGGATGGTTCGGCTACTATCGCATTTCGTCCCTACAGAAACGGAACTTGTCGTTACCTCACTAAGGGCTTTGATCAAAATATGAGTTCAGATGATCATGATGATTGTTATTTGTACTTAATTACCCCCTTACCGATTTGCAATTTGTCATTGCACGTTTTTTCTTCAGTTGCCGCCATGCATACTTTTCGCTACATTATAAAGTGCTTGACGACGTCGCTGTCTGTACACAACTTCATTACCAACGAGGCATGCATATACTTTATAGAGTATTTTCCGCTCAAACACCCCCAGAACAAATTCATGTGATGTTATTATCTGTAATCTGAGATTATACGCTGTCCAGCAAGACAGATTTAATTTGACAGTGTCTGGTGCATTTGAATTTTTCCCTTCATAAAGAGAGCGCTGGGCCAAGCATCTGTTTGCGACAACAATCGCTTGGCTTCATATATTTTATTGGCAGCGCAACAGTGGTAGATAAAATCATAAACCGGCTTTCTAGAACGCGTATAATCTATGTTCGTCGAAACAAATAATTTGGTCCAATTCTAATTTACTTTCAAAGCCGTTTCCGTCAACTCCTTTTCAATGCTTGAGAAGACTGCAGTACTACATAGCACGTATCTTTTGTTCAAGATTGCGGCAATCGTGTTTACTGCCGTTGCCATCACAAAGAATTGGCGTACAAAGAAGTAGTCCGTGATTGTGTTTTCGGCTATAAATGGATAAATTGTGAACCCACAAAAATATCTAAATCGTTACTGTTAAGATTTTATCGAATTAAAGTTTCTAATAATTGTTACCGTGTAATTACGAACAGTCCATGCAAAATCTGAATGATATTTTGGAACATTCGACTGTATTGCTATTATAACTATATTAATGTATGCTCCCAAATCCCTCAAGTGACTTTACTTAGAAATGTTTACTTTATTTTCCCACTTCAAACAATACATCCTTCCTTCGTAAACTGCCCTCGTTATGCAAACTTTAAAACCCAATCGAAATTCGTTTCTCTATTATTGCATAATTAAACATCATCTTCATGCATAATTACCTAACAACAGCAAAAAGTAACAACGCCTCGGCTTTACTCATTTCCAAGCCAAAAGAGATTTAAAAACACTTGTAATTAATTTCAAATCGACGCCCAATAAATGAACAATCCGCAGCTCTGAAGATCTGAAGGGGAAGAAGTCAACCACAATTGTGTGAGTGAAAATTTTAATTGAATTAAATGCAACTGCGGTTAAGGTGATTTGTAGGTTGTAAAGAGCAACGCAACGACAGATAGATGGACTCATAGATAGAGGTAACATTCAATGCCTGAAATATGGACCGATGAATGTTAGAGTTACGTGAATTGCAGCTGCAATTGATGATGACGGTTCAATGTCAAAAATCAAATAATCCATGAAATTTTCCAGCAAGAAACCAAAAGTATTTCAACTAATTGGGAATAATGAATGGAACATTATAAATCATTTTAAACGGAGCTTTTTCTTGCTCTCCCCTTCCTTTTTGTCGCTTGTTAGTGTAATGACTTTCACTGAACTCATGATGATGTGTTTTAAACAGTAATTTTTTTGCGTGGCTTTCCATCCTCTGTAAATGGTTATGTTGTGAAGCCGCAAATATGTACGTACTTTTGGTCACATTGAATTAATTACTTTTTACGCTCGTGGAATAACAGATGAAGCGGCCACAAATCTTTTACATGCCGGAGAATACGGCCAATAGGAAGTCAAAGTTATGGCTAAAATTATAAACAAATATTTTATATTTGAAAATTTCTAAAATTGTTTTCGAAAACACCATTGAAATTCTACACAAAACAGAGTTTTGTCCGTTACTAGAACGGCAATATAAGTTAAAGAGTACATGAACACATGGCCAAGCAAAAGTAAACTAACTTTAAAAAAAATTTCGACTGGATCAGTTTCATTAAGTTGTATGCACTATCCGATATATTTGGATTCTATCATAAATCCCTAATAAAGGGTTCCCAATAAGAACGCAAGACTTAAAATTGGCGCCATTCGAAGTGTCATTATTTGACATTTGAACAATTGTTATTGTTTGCTAGTAGAAGGTACGAGGTTAGTAAAAATGGAGCGCTACACGAATGAACAACGCATTCTCATTATGAAATTGTTTTACCAAAATGGTGAACGTTTTGGGGCTACAGTTCGCAAATTGCGATCAATTTGGGGTCACAATAATGCTCCAAAAGAGTCAATTGTAAAGAGATTAATGGATAAATTTGCCAAAACTGGGTCTGTTAGTGATGTAAAGACAACAACGCGCCTTCGACCAGGTCGATCGTCCGAAAATGTCGCAGCTGTACGTGATGATGTCGCTCGAACTCCATCCACCTTAATTCGACACCGAGCTCAGCAAATTAGTGTCCCCAAATCCACTATGAATGCATCTTCATGCATACAAAGTTCAATTGACTCAGGAACTGAAACCAGCTGACCATGGATAGCGAAGGGAGTTCGTTAATTGGGTATTGAAGAGACAACATGAAAACGCTGATTTTGCCGATAAAATCATATTCAGTGACGAGGCCAAATTCCATTTTGATGGCTTCGTCAATACGCAGAATTGCCGGATTTGGGGTAAGGAAAATCCTCGAGTGGTTCATGAGAAGCAAATGCATCCTCAACGTGTCACTGTGTGGTGTGGATTTTGGGCTGGAGGAATCATTGGACCTTTCTTTTATGAAAATGAGGCATGTCAAGCGCAAACAGTCAATGGTGTTCGGTATCGTGAAATTATAACCAATTTTTTCGTGCCTAGAATTGAAGAAATGAATATGGAGGGCATGTGGTTTCAACAAGACGGCCAGAGAAACAATTCAATTGCTGCATCAGTCATTTAAATCTTGCGTTCTTGTTTGGACACCCTTTATTATGCTTCAGTAATAACACTGGACTACAAATTTGGAAAAAAATGACTGCAGCAACAAAGTATGTTTTTTAATTAATCTGGATGCGCTAAATTCGAATCTGTCATAAAAATTGAGCTATCACATCTCGTTAATTTTCTAACGCATATTGACAATACTGCAAAACAGTCAATGCTGACACTACAATTTCATAATTATTAAATTGACAGCAGCCCACATTCATTCTAAATCTTCATAATAGTAGCGTTTAAGCGTGTCAGGGAGATCGTGTGTTACTGATTCAAGCTACTTTTGCTTTATGTGTGGTCAATATTTGGTTGGAAAAAAAGGATATGCAATATCAGAATCATTAAAATATTCACAGTTACATTATTTTGGTTTTGCTGTCAGAATCTTGAACAAACCGTGGACACCGACAATGTTTTGAAATAGTTTCTGAACTGTTTTATACAAGTGGTCAAATGGCAATAAGATCTATTTTGATTTTTCAATTCCAGTACTTTGGAGAGAATCAAGTAACCACCAAACCGATTTTTATTTTTGTTTAACCAAAGTTGCTGAATTCTATATGGAAAAATCGAAAAATTACATACGCGAATGTTCCATCAGTTTCCAAACCGGTTCAATGTCCACCAAATGATCCATTACCAGTCATTCCCAGTGCTACGAGCAGAAAGTCCCAAACATCTTTCATTGGTAGTTTGTATCAGGCTGATGATGAACGCCATTTAGTGACTCAAGCTGAGCTGAATGATCTAATTCAGGATTTCCATTTAACGAAGTAAGACGCAGAATTACTAGTTTCATGTATACAGCAGTAGAAACATCTTGTAGTTGGAACAAAAGAAACAATCTACAGAGATAGAAGCTTGGAATTGGCTGGATATTTTGAATCAATCGAATCAATGACTAAAATGTTGACGTTACTCAAATACAACGGTAATAAATGGAGGATCTATGGTGACCTTAAGGTGTGTGATTTAAATTTCTTTGTATATATATATAGCATAGTCCATCGTCAATAACTATAAATTAATCTGCTTCAGGTCATTGGTTTGTTGACTGGTATGCAAGGAGGTTTCACAAAATATTGTTGTTTCCTTTGTCTATGGGATAGTCGCGCAACATGTCATCGTTACATCAGAACAGAGTGGCCAAAAAGAACTCAGTATTCACCAGGAAAACAAAATATTCCAAATAAACCATTAACTGATCCAAATGGCGTTCTTCTTCCGCTGCTGCACATTGTTTAAGGCAGATAGTTCCTCTGTGGCCACATCACATGCAGATGTTGCCTACAGTAGAGTGTTGAGTTTTATTCACAACGAATTGTGCGTAAATGATCGACTTCTTTTCATATTGCTGGCTCATCTACTGTTTTGTTCCTCTTCAACTGCAGATCAATAAAGTTCAGCTTGCTGTATATAAAGTTTCTGCCTTTTACTTGAATTATACATGATTAAGCATTCTAGTCATTACATACGTTAATACATATATATGTAACTGGAAGTCAACGGTAAGCATTGAAGAAAAGGATTCGCAACTGTAAATCTGACAGCAATTCCGTACCGGGTTATTTCTTTTGTTCGTTTTATGATTCGAAACTGCTGCCAAATTCCGAGTCCTTATTTGTTGAACCTTTCCTTCCAGCGAGGCCTTTGACTACCCAGGAGAAATAAAATTTGTAAGCTACAGTCCACATCTTCATCCATCCAAGTAAAGTTTTGGCAATTTTCTACCCACATAAAATTGGCCCGTTTTAAGGTTCTGGACAAAGATGGTGCAGCATTTAAATATTTGCATATTTTCATTGGCTAAATTCAAAAAAGGCATATTTGTTCGACCTCAGATCAGGACGCTATTGAATGATGACAATTTTTCATATTGCTTATTGGAGAAAGAATATGGAAATGGAAATCTTTCAAGAGCATCGTAAACAGTTTTCTTGGAAACAATAAGAGTGAAAACTACAGACAAATTGTTGCTGAATTAATGGAAAAAAACCAAAATTTATTCTACAAAACCCAGCTACGGTGAGCGAGAAACAAGACGAGCATGCTCACCAAGATTTAATGAAAGTTGAAAGAAATTGTCAAGGCTTTTGGGACAAAAGCATGAAGGGAGACTATTGCTGGACTCTAATACGTGAAACCGAACCAACAAAATACAAACGACGTTGAAATAACGCCATTCGGTTTTGAAAATTCATTGATTTTTAAATAAACTAATGATTTTTTATGTAAAAAACGAATAAAAACAAACAGAAAAACCAATTACAGATTCGATTTCAGCCCACCAAATTACTACAATTACTAGGAAAGATATTTGGAGGCTTCAGTTTAAAACCTTGTTGGCTAGTGTAATTACCATCTTTGATAGTCTTTTACTATCAAAAGGACAACAAAATACGCCTATATCTAATCACAATCACTTCTTTAAAAAAAAATAGTTTTATGTTTGTTGTTTTAAAGTGAAACTTCTCAGATCATTGTGTGAAATCTGGATTGGTGACTTTTTCTATGACGGAAGTAGATGAATAATATACAAGTCATTGGGTGGGTAATATAATTGTATTAGATTTAGTGAAAGCTCAGCTTCATCACACATGAGAAATAAACAAGAAATTGCTTCCGGTCTACTCATCGCGGCCTATCGTCTGTTTGCGTTGTAAACGAAGGTGCTTTTAATGATGTGCGAGTTTTGTTGGTTGATTAATTTCTGTTATTGTGATATTAATGTTGCCGTTTCCATTTCGTCAGAGAACAGCGCTGTTTGTTAGGTGTCAAAAAGTGGAGGATTTTATAAGTGGTGGGTGAAAAATGTCCAAATATCACTTGCCACCGGTTACATAAGTACGTCCTTACACCTCTCCATTTCCCTTCATTATAATTATAGAAATATAGAAGACAGCAAGCGCACCACTTCCGATTAAAATCAGGCTTATAAATTGGTGACGAGGACATGTAAAAGATGGAGTTAACTCCAACGAATTGGTTTGATTCGTAAGCTGGGAATCGGAACCACGCACGTAAATAAGATGTACAAACTTGTTTACAATATGTAATATTCAATTGCGGAAATGATAAAATTTTAGAGCTTCTAAAGTGTAGATGAAAACGAAAAAGGGACATGTAATTAAAAAACCGATTAAGTTTTCACGTTTGTCAAAAGTCTAGGAAAATTTATCTCCATCACAAGGTTGCAAAACGTCAGCAAACAAAAAAATCTCTGAAACTCAAATACTGCCCTACTATAGATAGTAGCTATACTATATCTCAAAAATTGGACGTTCATCCAAGAATGTGAAGAATGCACTATTCATTCTTCTTATCCTTTGGTGGCGACTGGAATAGACATCCTTATCCATTATACGCCGCCCTTAGAAAATAATTCCAAGCGCTTCGATCTTTTGTGCTTCTTCATTATATGGCGCAAAAAATGAATCACAACGAATCAAAAAGAATCACAAACACCCATTAACCGAAAATAACCCGATGTATGCCTCCAAACGAATGCCTTTGCCAATTATCTTCAACATAGGGTCAGTTCCCTTAAATCTCAAATAAAAATGTGCCCACATAACCAAAGCAAAATTAAAAAACCAACAATAGGCAACTATGCCTATAATGGGAAAACATAGCTGGCAATAGCAAGACCATCAATTTTCTTTCCGGCTTGCGCGCCGCCTATCATACCTTAATTGTACTACTTTAGAAACTTATGCGGATATTTAAACCATAGTTTAGAGAAAGAAGCTTTTGGCAAATTGCCAAATAGTTTAGAAGCTTATACATAATATATACCTAGGATTAAAACGAGACATTATTACAAGAAATTGGCAGTTGTTGTATAGAGGCAGACATTTAGAGAAAATTATGTAACTTAAATACAACTGTGGTTGTTCTAAACGAAAGTAACTAACTTTCAATCCCCGTATATTATATATTCCCAATATGATATAACTTCTATATTGATCTACGTCGACTTTTGGACTGAAATACGAGTATATTAGCCTGAATACATGGTCTTACCTTTTTCGATAACTGTGTGATATCTACAGGTGTTACACGATTTAAGGCAGCTAGACGTTGTAAACGCTCTCGGGCGTGTTCCTCAACTGCTATAACAAATGCGTCCTGAACAGAGTTGCCAATGTCCCAAGCTGAAATGAAAAAAATAATCGAATAAAACAAAAATTAGAACAAACCAGAAAAATAAGATAACAAGAGAACATTTTATGTAGGGAACAAATAGAAACCTGTCTTCAAGAGTACTAACAATAAGTACACCTATTTGTATGCGAAACAAGGGTTAGATCCGTTGGAATATGATGTCAGACACTACACATTTATATTTATAAATTATAGTAATATACCTGAACGAAATCGAAAAATGTATTGGTTGCCTTTGTGTGCAAAAACTGTAGTTTCGATAAAAGCAAATAAATTTATAAACTGCAGTATTAACAAAAATTAGACATTGTAATGAGTTTTGTTTTGCATCGACTATTAAGGAAAATATGCTATCTATTATCAATTTATGGCTGTTTGTGTTCCATTCAGTATTCAGTAAACTTCGCTAAAGCCTTGTCTACACGTCGAAAATAGTGTACTGAATATTTCCCTTAACGCAAAATAGGTGTCGAGTAGGTAACTACAATAAACTTTCCACTTATGAGGTACAGCAGTACAGCAAATATTACACAAAATATCTTATCGTTAAACATAAAAATAATTGCAACTGAAAACCTACTAATTTATGACTATAAACTACAATAATATCCCACAACAAAATTAAAATTTTTAAATGATTTTCTTCGTTCAAAATATTTTACATTAATTAAAAGGAGATAAATTTTACGCTATTTTTTATATCAAAAAATTAGACTCTATATTGAATTGTTGTTTTGCATAAATGTATGGTTGTTCCATTGCGTATTTGCTTATTTGCAACATTCTTGTTTACATATCAGAGATAGTTTACCGAAGAGTCTATTTAATGGGCGATAGGTGGCGTCTAAGTCATCTGAGCAAATAAGCCCCTTATGAAATATAGTCGGATGAACGGTAGCACATAAAACGCCCTAATATTAAACACGAAACTATTGCAATTAAAAACTTCAATTAAATTCACGTTTATAAATTACGGTAGTGAACTTATGCAAAAAAAAATGCAAATTTCTGTGATTTCCTTCAATCTCAAAAACTATAATTCCAATAAAAAAATAACCGCTATTTTAAATCCCAATTAAGCATAGCTTTTTATGAAAAATATATTTTGTGTTAAAAATAACCATCTGAGTGTTTCAATCAGTGTTTATTACATCAGATTAGACTGCAATGAAATTTTACCAGGTTCTTATTGACATGTTGAAGATAATTTACAAAATAGTCCCTGTAGCATCCGATAGGTAGCGTGCCAGCCATTTCAAAAAGCTGACCACTATTATGCACGCAAAAAGCGCCCTATTATTAAATACAAAATTAACTACAATTAAAAATTCTAACACAAACTTTAAAAATGCCAACTAACTTTGGTGTGAACGGAAAATTGCAAGTGCACAAATCATGCTAAACAATGCATTGTCGTCACTTTTGAATGGATATTTTTAACGGCAAACTTGGCTTGTGATTTGCAGCAGATGCGTTAATGTTTATTTAACATTTCAATGTTTCGTGTAGAACAAAAAAACATTAATTTACTAATTGTTATTTATTATGACGAAGCAGGTTTCATAAGAATTTTACCTCGGCTTTTAAAACATAAAGTGCAACGAGTCGCGTGATGAGAGAATCTATAAATAACCTGTAAGAATTTTATAATTAATAAAGCAATGTCTATGCATAATGTGAAAATTAAATTTTACTTTTTTATTCGAACACAGTTTAGTTGCTTATTTGTAAACAATATTCAATAAAATAACTTGAGCTTCTTATTGCAGGTAGCAAATGCATGTTCCTAGAAACTATATCCAAATAACCAGTCAATATTATTATGATGTACCTACAAATTTGCCTGATAAAGAATTATTTTTTGTTTGTTTTTTAGTTCAAAAGTCTGAACAGATTGCAGGAATCTACGATCAAAGTATTAAATATCACTGATTAAGTCATCGAAACTAGCAGTGTCGAAATATTTTCTCTTAAAATTTAATAAGAACAAATTCAATATTTATAACGGCTGCCCTTTAGTTTGCAAAAGGTCTCATCCTGCGATTATTTACTGAAAACACAGGGGAAAAAATACGTAAACACATATCTCTTAATTTCGCAGTACGAAATAGATTCGTTAAATTTAACTGCCCCAGCAACTATTATACATTAAGCAAGCTAATCTAGAAACTGCAACTAATATGTAAGAAATAATATATTGAAACCCGAAGATATTTTGGGAAAAGGTGGAGGAATACACAGGGAACAAACAGACATAAGCATATTGGGTTCTATGTGTAAGGATATAAAACTTATATTTCTATTTTTTCTTTAATTTGTACACTCCCAGATTAAAATTCCATAAATGGCACTTATTATTATTATCATTATTATTTATTCTTCTTATCAGAACGTAAGTTTTGTCCATATTTCTTTATTTCCCTTATTTTAAACTTCAATGTATACTGTCAAGTATTTTTCATTTATTCAGTTATCTCTTGAGCTTCATAAACCGGACTTTTTAGCCTATTATATTACTAATAACAAAAATAACAACTGAAACTTTAGTCGCTTTTTGGACCTATTTCAAGTTCAATTTCTAAAGCAGTTGTGATGTTTGTTTATTTGGCGTGTTGACCTCAAAATATAGGAAAATACTGCAATGAGATTTTACTATTTGGTTGACGTGAAAGGCAACAGTTGTGTGTTGACGAAATTTGGAATAATACAAAGTTGCAGTTGTGTGGCTGAGTGTAATTTTACTCGTAGTCATTTAAGCAATATGAAGCACCACGTCTGCTATTAGATGGTCAACAATCAAAGCAAGAACTAACTCAAAACAGATGTCCTAGAAAAAAAAGGGACGACCAAAACATGAACAGACAACAGAAAGTTGGTTACAAAAGGAAGGAGAAGAGTAGAATGTATAAAGTTCATTCGATTCTTGATTGAAATTTGTGCTTATAAGAAAAAACGACTTAAGTGGACTTAGAGACATAATTGAGTTTATTCGTTATTAAATTTGTCCTTATTTAGACACATACACATATTTACGTTTAATTCCCATTGTAAAATTCAATGTAGTCTACAAGTTATAATAATTTTCCAGAATATCGGTTTTTGAAAACTCTAAACATTGATATAAGCGATAACATATTTTTTGTTATTATCATTTATGTCCCTTGAGACGTACGGCTTGATTTCAGATTTCCATATGTTTCGAAATTTATAACAAATTTTCATAACAGCGCCTTTTTGAAAAATGCTTAATAACTCAAAACTTTATATTATAAGTTAAGTCGTTTTTCCTTATAAGCACATAACTTATTTGTTAGTAACACTGATGTATCTGGGTATAGATTATTTTTTCCAATTTTGCTTAGCTGTAAACTAAATTAAAGTTATTTCGGAGATTTTCCAAGTTAATCACTTCTTGTGATCGCTCTATACCACTGCCAAAGAAAGCATCAACCAAAGCAGTTGTATATAAGACTAGGAGAATACAATTAACCAGTCATCTCCGCAGCTTTTTACATGCTCATTTGTTATTTATTGGAATGACACAACCAAATTTCCCGATTTATCATTGCTTACCTAATAACAAAAATGAGACGAAAGACTTTGGACACGTTATATGATAGATTTTTTCGAATTTCTGATACGCCCCCTATCGTGCATTAATTACACCATTGTCTTGCCAACATGTAAATAACGTTCATGACAGTTATGTGCGCTTTCATTTCAAACTTACGACCGCATTCAAATTTATCGAACTAACTATTATAACAAAAACATTCCTCTTAGAAGCTGAGAGCTTTTAACAGGTCAGAAGCTCACGCTCTGACCCAAAGATATTGAATGTTAAGTTATATTTATTACGATGTAAAAAACATCCCTGCCTAATTCTAAAATGTGAAATATCACTTGGTAAGGTAGTATAAATAGTGAAAAAACTTAAAGGCAAAAGTTATTACGGTATTTCGTATTTAAACATCTTACCCCTACATTAAGCGTAAGAACAGTACTTCAAGTAAGAAAAATTTTGAAGGGATAAATCAATTACGAATGCACTCCCATAAGCTTCACTATATTAATTAGCTAGCACAGACATTACACAGTCTAAAGTTTCTCATCAGTCTTGCAAATCCGATAGTAGTAGTAGTAAAACCGCGCAGAAATCTCATCAATACCTTATATTCAATTTAGATTATTTGTCCGCTATTTGTTTCTTTGAAATATATGCAATCGCTTCACTTTAGTTTCTAGATATCTGACAGTCTTTCCAAATTTCTGGCAGTTTTCGGTTGTAAAAAGCAAGTCAATTACGTAAGGCCGCTTACAACTGTTATCAGATTAAGAAGCCATCCACGATGGATATGGAGATCTCTGCAACACAATCTGTTAAGTATAGGTACCTTCAATTTTGAGATCCTGACTATTTGCCTATACGATTTTCAACGGTTTATGTCAGTCAACTTCGCAATTCTCTCAGGCGCTTGACAGAATTTCGTCCACAATTCCTTCTGTATGGTTGTTTGACTTCACAGTTTTCAATTAATTTGGTTAACTCTCCGGCATTCAGTTTTTAGGTTTGAGGGAGTAAGTCAACCATGTTTTGCCTCCTGCTCGACAAATGTATGACATTTTTTGGCACTTCAAATTCCTATCGTATTTGTAACATTTCATCTTATAGACATGTTTCAAAATTTCTGATCTCCCCAGGTTAACTGTCCTTTCATTAATCTTATCGTTTGGATGAAGCGATTCAGTCATGAAAGAGAACGATTGCACTTCCTTTATAGATGCCCAGCGGTGTCGAAATTTCCTTCGGCTGTGCAAAAACGATGGCATTTTTGCATTTCATTTTGTATTCATATGTCTGATTTTCCAGCTGTGACATATCTACCCGTTTACCGGTATATTAAATTTTCTGGTCGGATCAGAACATTATTTGGTCCGCCCATCATTTACCTGTCCAACCTAGCGCCTTTAAGCTATGTCTCCATTTTCTGTCTCGTAGCAACATATCCTTTTTTTCTTGTTTTAATCATATTTTCATCGGATTAAATGCGTCTTCATCTATAAATCGCCTATTTATTTATTTATCTTTCCAAATTTCAAATTTCCTAACTGTCTGCAATAATTTTTACGACCACCGTTTAACCCCACCTTCATGACTTCTTTTCAGTTATCTGGCAATGTTTCGATTAAATCTCCGTCCAGCTGACGTTTATGTATTCTCACCCTTCTTCAGCATTATCATTGTATCTATGTTGTGGAAATTCTCTTGCCACAATCTTTGTATCCGTTTATATCCGTTTCCTGTTTGTAACAGAAAGTTAACGTAGTCTGTTGTTTGTGGAGACTTCTTGTTCATAATCTGTTCAGCTACTTTTTACACCTTCATATTTTAGGTGTCTGCTCACCCTTCTTTTAGATATAGGTTTTCTAGTCTTTCATATATCCGACCGTCAATTCGACTTTACAAATTCAGGACGCTTTCAGTTATTTTGTTGTCGGTCCGCCTTTAAGTTGTCTGTTGCCCTTCCAACTTTTAGTTGTGTGTCCATCCTTCCACCTTGCAGTTACCCGTCTTCAGTTCTTTTTAATGTCATCTACGTAAGAATTTTTCTATCTGTCGTTTCGTTTACAGCATCCTTTCCAACTTTCCATTCGTTCGATCATGCTTTCACCTTTCAGCCGAGTTCCTCTCCTGATCTCAAATTTTGTTTGCCCTTCCGGTATTTAGTTATTTATCCCTTTGGACGTTTTTTTTTTTCTTTTGAGGCCACCTCAGTTACGTTATTGCCATCTTCTAACTTTTAGTTAGAAATTTCAATTTTCCCAACATTCTCATTTCCTCTTTCATCTACCCGGTTTTCAGTAATTTATGGATCCTGATATCTTTTGCATTTACAGAATATCTTCAGTTACTTTTTTGATCCTTCAATTGGCCCTTCCCTTCTTCCATCTATTAGATTAGATTTTCGGACCACCTTCTGTGTCTTATTTGTCCATCTGAATTTCATTTATCGGTCCTCCATGAAGTCTCGTGTTTTTCGACAGTTTTCAGTTACTAATTTGTCCGTTGGACTTTCAGTTGTCCGTCCACCGTTCCAACTTTCAAATCTAGTTATTTTTCGTCTGTCCTCTTTTTCATCTGTCTGTCTTTTCGGAGTTGCGGTAATTGTATAGTGTCATTCTATGTTAACCTCACATTCATTGCTCCAGATGTGTCCCCGGCCAAGAGCCCCTCTAGCAGCCAGTCTATCATTACGTTTCAACAAATGTAACATGTGGTTTGGCAAACACTTAAAGAGCACTTAGACAAAAACCATTACACTTAAAGTGTGGCACCACAGCAACAACACGACCAAATTCCCTACCAACGATGGCAGAACTAGCAGATCCCTTTTGCCCCTGTTCCATTATGGAACCCAGGCTTGCACAATGCCAGTATCTTAAGAGATCAAGAGATGAAGGTAATGACATGAAGTTCCAGTACCAACCAGCATCAATATCACCGACATATCATGACAATCATCGTCATGGTCATCTTTAACACCTTTTGGGTAACAATCGTATGAAATGACTATCGGACCCTGTACACCTATTTATACATAAGTAAGCATGTATTTCAAGTGGTCAAGTATTCACAGGCCATTCGAACCATTAATATATTTGCAGCGGTGTTGTATTGTGCTTGTAATAAAAGCACACATACATATGCACAAGTACGATAGACTAGCAGTCAATGTGTGTGTGCGTGTGTTAGCGTTTGGCCAACCACCACAAAAGTCAACAATAAATAGTTTCCACTGGGGTTTGAACGTTCTATTCATCTGGATGACGATGATGATAGTGATCATAATGATGATACTAGCGATGGTAATGGTGCTGACGCTGATGTTCTGGCCTGGTTTGGTCTGGACTGGTCATGAATACCGGTACCGGTAACCTGTATTATTAGCTGAATGGCATTTCATATAGATATCAAACATTAACACCTATAAATACCAAATGATACACAATATTGGATTTGAATATAAAAATAAACCATGGCATAAAACAGATTATGAGCAAGAAGTCTCCACAGACAACAGACTACGTTAACTTCCTGTTACAAACAGGAAAGGGATGTAAACGGATATAAAGATTGTGGCAAAAGAATTGCCACACCACAGATACAATGTTAATACCAAAACTATCAATTCGAAATACATTATAATAGACATTTAAGCCGTAAGTATTTGCTGAAACTTACATTCAATACTTTACACTTAACTTAATGTGCACAATAAAACATTCAATACATTCTTTATTAGGCTATTACGCATAACTCTGATGGCCAACTATAAATTTATAGCATTTTATTCACAAATAGAAAAAGGTTAAATATTTTTTATCACGTTAAAACCCATGTGATCTCTATAAAATGATTAATTGCCAGCATGTTAACACCAAGGTGTGAAAAGGTTTTTGAACAAGTTGTTTCTCAAAATTTTTGTTTTAATCTCTTTAACAACTTGTTTAAACAGCAAGATATTCATATCAGCTTAAACAGATTGAAACCAAGAACAAACAAAAAATATTCATATATCGTTCATCAAGAGCAGAAATTCCCGGAAGTAGATAAATAAAAACAAATGATTTATATTTGAAATTCCCACTAACGCTGAAAACGGCGAAAGCTTTTAAGGTAAATTAACGAATTTGATTGAAATCCGTCCCAAATTCGATAACAAGACTTTAAACTGTAGAAAAAGATCTTAAAAATAAACTGAGCGTTTCGATAGATATTGTTTTCAACTGCTCACTACTGCTCGCCATGACAAAATTTACTTCTCTGTAATCAACCGAAAGCAGCTCACTACAGCAGTACTTACTACACTCAAATGGTCAGCTACAGTAGAAAATCTTATTAATATATAATCTTATCATTCATAGTTGCTTTTTTGAAAAATGAAAAATATGAAAAATTGTTAAATTTTATTACATCATCGTTATTGCCATATAAAAAACCCATGCTTTGTAAAGAGTATTTTTTATTTCAAATGTTAGCTATAACTGCCTTCAGATCTACCGTGGCGTGATGGTTGGTACACACTACTATCGTCCGCATAATCGCGGGTTCAATTCCACATACAGACAAGTATCATTATTTAAGCGGCGGTCACGTCGATGTGTCTGAAGATCACTTCCATTAGTCGAATAATCGACAAGACTGGTGAATGCTTTTTAAACTGCGATATCCGGAATCGTCTTTAAACTGTTGGAATCCCGCTGAACGAGTCTACAAATAGAATGCGTGTAACCTCACTGATAGTGATGTGAGGGAATTTATTTTGTATATGAGAAACAGTGCAGAAGATCGAAGAGTTTAGATTATTATGGAATGGATAACAATTTATATTGTAGTTGTTCCCACAAGAACAACTCATAGCGAGAAATGTTCATCTGAGACTCCATTAAGTATATACGATATCTGTTCTAGCGGGGAAAAACAACCTAAGTGGAATTGGGACAGATTCAAGTTTATTCATTATTAATGTTGCCCTTATTTATAGGTAGATACATATTTGCCCCCAATTCACAGTCCAAAATTTGGCATTGTTTGCAAGTTCCAGCAATTTTTTAAAAAAACGATTTCGAAAGATCATGTAATATCCCCCAAATATTGACAAAATCGATAATACATCTTTTGCTATTACAGTTTATATCCATAATTGATTTCAAAATACTTCAAATACTTTTATAATAGCGATTTTTTGGAAAACACTTATTTAATAAATTGGTAATTAACAACTTATTCCTTGTAAGCAGAAATATATTTTTCACCTTCGTATATATATTCTTCATTTTCGAACGTCCGTCCGCATATATTTTGAAATCGCAACAGAGGGCGAATTGCCTAAAGTTGCCAACATTAGAACAAATAGTCTTGCGCTTGGATAAATGGCAAATTGCTGATATTTTCGCATGGAATTAAGCAAGTGATGACAAATAAATCCGCATGAATTTCCAATATTATTTGTTTAGAAATAAGAATTGACGAAATTTTATCAACCAATTGATAAATTTAAATTTTAAAATAAATTTATTATTTCTATTCTGAACTTAAAAAAAAAGAATCTCGCAAAATATTCTTTCATCTGAATTTTTGGTTATAGTAAATTTTTCTTAATATAATATGAATGAATTTCATGAAATAAATTGTTGAACATGATATGTAAATATGTATACATTTCCAGGACACATATATATAGAAAAATTTGATTATAGGCAATTCAGCACATTTTTGTTTAAACACTTCATATATAAAATTGTGCTCAACAAACTACCTGCAAGCACAAAATATCCTTCGACATTTTGTAACTATAAATATTCAATTTGTCTTAATTTTAATTTAATTTATCAATCTCAAACTCAGCAAACATTAAAAAAAAAAACAATCAAGTCAATACCTATATAGTACTATAGTATGTCCTTTTAATCCCATTTCCTTGACTTTTCTGAGTGCACAGCTGCAGTAGCAGCAACTGCAGCACAAATTTGAATTTCTACATTTGCTTTGCAAAAAAAAAAAAAAAAAGAAAAAAAAACAGAACAAAAATATTTATTTTTCATCACCAAGATAAAACATTTTTACGAATGTCTGTTAAATAAAATACAAACACAATGAAAAAATAGTACTGGCCAAGGATAACGAAAGCTCAATCGAAAAGCTATTGACAGCTATCCACAAGAAGAGGAGAAAAACGGAAGGACTGAGGGGAGAAACGAAGATTGAGATGGTTAAAAAACTGAGAGGAAAACAAAAATTACTTTTGATAATTGAGAAAGAGAATAAAGTAAAATTCCTATCTGATTTAGAACAAATTGCTAAATTGACAATGAATGATAGAGTTTTTTTATGAAATGCAAAAACACAGAATACTATGTCAGCAGCCAAGATAAATGGTAGAAACTGCCATTAAAAATTGGTTATTCCGAGCAAAGCAAAGCTGATAATACTAACGAAACGGCGATTAATAAAAATATTATACATATTGCTGAAAAATGGGAAGTTTAAATGCAAGATTTTAAATGATTTCATAGCTAGCTTCTTTTTTGAAAAGCGACTAAAAGTTATAATAGTATATTTTATTGTATTTAATACACCATAGTTGTATAGTTATAAATCTTATAAAAATATTGTGCAACTACTTTTTAACATTTGGTGAATAATCGTAGGACATGAACGAGTATGTAAGTTTGTTTTAGTTTAGTAAAACACTTAAACTTTAAACTATTTATTATTCCCCGGGAACTGCCGCCCCACACGAACTTCAAACTACTTGTAATTCCCAGGAGACTTACACTCCAAATGCCATTCTATCTAACAATTACACAGTTATCAGCTTTCACAATACGTATTCTTAATTTAGGTGCGTTAGCGTAAGATGATTGTTGTGAAATTATTTATTATGTAATCTGCTTAATAGCAATAAATTTATTATGTAATGAAAACTAACATAACATTAGCGGGGAAAAGAATGATTTTCACAGCTATCAGCTTTTAAACTCACAACACTTTCGAAGGATTGTCGGATAAATTTCCCTAGACTAAATAAACTATTAATTATGATAAAATTGTGATTTCGAGTTTGTAAAATTGTCAATAATTTAATGTATGCTAATGAAAAGTATCATGAACATATTTGTACTGCGCTAGTCACCCATAATTATGGGTTACCTTTTCTGATTTTTGGGCTATTATTTATGGGTGTTTCTGGGCGTTATTTCAAAATAGGAAATAACTTAAAACTACAATACAAAAATAGACAACAACCTGCATTCGATCTTCATATAAACCTACAATCGCAAGTTAAGTTTTTGGTTAACTGTGTAATTCAGAATAATTTTTGCTTTTGCACACAACATATAAATATTAAAACATCAACTTATTTAATAATAAAAGAATTAAAGGTAAGAGCACGAATTAAAATAAAATCTGGAGAATTTTCGAAAAAGGATTTCACCTGCTATTTTACTTGGTTGACAACTCATATGAAAAAAAGATTTGTTTTAAATAAAAACAAAAAAAAAATCTTCTAACCAGTTTCACGAGATGAATAATTTCATCACAGTGGAAAATAAAACAAAAATTAAATAGTTAGATAGTAATTAACAATAACTAAATAAATAATGAAATAAGTAAATGAATTATAAAAAAACATTAAAAAAGGCAAATCGTTCGACATTTATTTGAATTTTTTTGCTGCTCTAAAAAGGCAAACAAAATTGGGATCCAGACAAAGCAAAATTCTAGAGGCTATAAATATTGTGAAAGAAAAGATAATTAAATGAATTGAAACTATTCAAAGACAATTTCGAAAAGGAGGTCAACATTAAATAGGGTAACAAACTATAATCATCTTCTTTCTAAATTTCTATCTTTAAAAATATTGTTCGATTGGGTTATAAATTATAGGATAAATAACTCAGTGATTTTAGGCGATCCTTCATGTTTAATATATTCAAATTAATTTCGCAACTTTTCTTCTTCTTTTCGTCTTCAAAGTATTCCCCTCGGGCACAATATATTTATACCAAATAGCCCTTGAATGTTGAATCTATTCAATTAACTCAAAACTGTGTCCCCTTAGTTGTCTTTTTAATTTAGAAAATAGCTAGAAATCACGCGGTACTAAATCAAGAGAAAAGGTATAAAAGGTATATAAAGACAACGATATTTTCGGTTTTGCTTCACATTTGACACAATATTCGCTCGATTAGGCAGCTGTTTTCGGATCATAAGCATAGATTTAAGCCTCATCACCCGCAATAATGTGATTTATAAGTTGATGATAGACATACATATATTATGCCTTAACAGATTTTAAAGCGAAAAAATTTTTAAAAAAATTTGATTGTTTTCAATACTGACCAAAATTTGACTCGTCTGAGGCCCAGAATATATTTCAAATGGAGTTGAGCGATGCGTTTATAATTCCAACAACATCAGCAAGTTGTGTGGTTTATTAATCGATGGTTTTGAGCACCAAACCTCAGGCTTGTTGGACGTTTCTTTCATTGGTACTGGTTAATGGTCTTGGGACGTTCTCAGTTTTCTTTGAGCTATTTACCCTACTTATAAACTGTTCTTTCCGACAAAGTCTGTTGCATCAAAAACCCCTTACAATTTTCTAAATGTTTTCATAGACGAAGAAGTTTCATTTGGCAAAAGAAATTTCATGCAATTTTTTTGCTCAACAAAATCACATTTTGTTAAAGTCGCCAAAACCATTTTTGGCGTCATAGAAAACCAAGCTTATCTTAAACAATAATAACATTTATGATTCGAACATAAACTGAAAAGAGCATCTAAAGACGCTGAAAAGGTACCCATCTCGCAATCCGGATGTAGTGGAAATTTGGATAATCATGGATGAATTTGCCATGGGCTCATAATAGGAGGGATGCTGTTGTTTTTAAATCTATTTTAGTATATTTTAACTAGATCTCATAAACCAGTGAAAAAGCTTAGATTTTTGCTCAAATTTATATATGTACAGACACAGGCTGTTTCCGCTTATGAAGTAATGCTTAAATGCAATTTCGAAAAAAATTAAAGTCTTAATCTCGGAATTAATTTCAATGCTGTACCTCAAGATTGATTTAGAGTCAGAAAAACTAGTATCACCTTTTGTACACAGAAGTATTGAAGCAAGTGTGAAAAAATGTCATAGCAATCAGCTATTAAACTCAACGATATTTCTCTCACACGATTGTCGAAAGTATTTTTCACAAAAATTGTAATTTATTTACACACCCTAATACACCCTAATTGTTGCTTCCCATTAATGTTTGCATAAAACAGTGTTAACTTTTGATTATCAGTTTCATGTACATTAAAAAACCATGAATCTCACGAGAATTTAAATGATTTCACACAAAACGTACAAAAAATCCCCTATTTTAAATCGCAAAGCCAATAAAACCATAAATATTCATTTGGTTGCAATGAATCCAAAAAAAAAAGGAATACTAAATCTCCACCCTCAAATACTCCTGCAGCAGATTTCAGACAAAAAAAAACTCTAACATTCTCATAGAAAAAATTTAAATAGGGTGAGGGATCTCCTCCCTAGTGTTAGCTGGAAGCTGCTCAAAAAATTCCTGTAACATGTCATTGGAAACAGAATAGATTTGATTGGGAATAACTTATACATATATATATCTCTAAATTTGCTTTATATTTTTTCCACATGTCCTGACCATATCCTTTTCGCAGTATTAAACACAAAGGATGGACTTGACCTCCTGCTGCTTTAGAAAAAAACTCGATAACAAAATCGTAAGGGTGTTTTCACTAAAGAATAGGGGACTTAGTAGTTATAATATTAATAAAATGCTTCCAAGGGGGATATTTGTTAATTGAGTGTTAGATTTTCAGGGATGATTTACCTGTGCTTATTTTAACAAAGCCAATGGAGTTGTATGAAAAAGTAGAATTTGAAGTAATTGTTCTTTAAATTTTAAACTTTAGATTCATCTGGCAATTTGATCTCCATTTAATGTAATGAATTTTACCTTGAAATACATTGAATTTTTATTTTTATTGGCTTTCAAAAGAAGTTTAATTTAATAATACATTTTTGCAGTATCACTACCGTAGGATGGGATTGGTATGCTAAGTTTGTCCTGTCATGTATAACAACTAGAAATATTAGAAATGCTGAGGCTGAGACTTCAAGTATATTTATTCGACTACCCTGAAAATCTAAGTCGAATTCAGCACGTCCTTTCGTCCGCCTGTCTGTTAAAAGCACGGCAAAAGATCATTTAAAACTGAAATTTGGAACAAAATGCACATACACATCATGCTCAAGTCCCTATATTATATATAATACGGCGTTTCTGACACGCCCAAATATCTGTTTTGGAATAGTGGACATTTTCGGTGCTTATTCGGCAATTTTACTATTTATTCACAAATTAAAAACCAATCTCCGATAGGGATAGATAGGGGAAGAGTTCTTCCAACTTATATGCTTCTCCGCAATTAAGAAAAAATAACCATTTTCTGCGGCAAACGGAAAAAATAGTGATAGCAGATAGACAGAATAGAACGCAATTTATATGCATTTATAAGCCACCGCCCTAGTCGTAGGCGTGGTTATTGACAAAATTCTAAGAAATATAAGTTTCTAGTAAAATCCATCGAAAGGTCCATTTTGGTTAGCAAAAAAACATAGAAAGTTTAGAGGAAATTCAACACCACCCTAACTGTGGTCATGGTTAAGAAAAATAACCATTTCCTGCGGAAAAACGGCAAAAATAGTGACAGCGAAGGGAAAACCACACAATTTATATATAAGCCACTACCCTAGTCTTTGGTGTGGTTGTTGAAAAAATACTGAACGGTATATAAGTTTCCATTAAAATTCATCGGTATACTCGTATATGCGATAAGAGCAAGTCATTTTTGACCGACTCACTTATTTGATGGTGAGTCCGCAAGTGCCAAAATTTATCTAATATGGATCATTTCTGGAAAAAAATACCATTTCTGAAAAAATCTAACCAATAGATATATTTAGGATTTGAAACTATTTGTAGATGATAATAATAACAACTTTACTATTACTGTACATTATTTTCTTCGCTACAAGAGACTTACTACAAATTTCGTTATTGACCCGACTGGTATACGTCACCTATCGTACATTAATTGTACTACTCAGTAAAGTGTTCCCTAAATATAGGCAACAATCTTAATCGCATGAAATAAAAAAAGAGCTTGTGGGTGCCCAACAGACACGTAGATTTTTGTATGTAAGAAAATTGTTCTCACATCTACCTACCTACCATGCAATAATTGTTCTGAATTCGAACTGTTCACCAAGATTTAAGCAAAAACTTTTTTACTACAATTGAACGCACCGTATGATCCAAGTAAGTGCATGTTCTACTGCTATTCGCCCGGTACATACGATTCGGAACAAAAGTACAATCAATATAATTTCCCCTGCTTCCCATGTATAAGATATGAAAGAGCTTCTCATATACAGGGAGCTTATATGCATCTTATTTTTATAGACTGATTGAGGCCGAATTACAGTTTGAGAAGCGTTTACTGCATTTGTTCATTGTTCTGAAACTACTTCTAAAATTCCCAAATTACCACTAGATAAATGTAAACATTTTTTTTATTTTTTTTGAAGGCCTGGCTTCTGGTAATATTGTTAGGTTTGTATTATAGACCACCAAATATGCGGACTATTAACTATGCAGAGATCATCCATCGAATATTCCATGTTAACCCTCCATCTAGTTCTCTCCCTCTCAATTTTTTTTTTTTTTTTTGCAAATATTCTAATAGCAAACTCTGGGAATATAATAGCAAACTATGGGAAACAATGCTCAAATCTTTGGCTGCATAATAAGATAACTCATGCACCACCTATCGTACGTTAATTGTACTACATCCAAAACTATCTACAAAACTTAAGCAACAACACAACAAACTTATATTTCCACCAAACAAGCAGTTTAGGAGACTATGCAGAGCGATTAGACAAGGGTTTATAATAAAAATAATAAAAATAGGTTACAATATAATTACACATATTTTCTTTTAAGAATGACTGTACAAGACTCACTATGTAATGACGTTTGCGTACATTAGTTCGGGAAACTTTCAGTGGATTTGTCAATTACTTGTCCGAGACGGTTGGTGGTCAAGAAATGGAGTTCCGCTCAAGGAACATATGAACAACTATAACCGCATACAGTAACCATCATTACATTTATGTAATTAAATATTTGAATTTCGTTTTAAAATATACACTTTTTGTATTACATATTCCTTAATGCTAAATAATCAAATAATATTAATAGTTTATTTTCTTATGGGGAAACTGAGCCAACCTAATCAATTTTGTAATTTTTGTATACACATTAGAATTTTCATTTTCCATTTCCCGTTTCCTTTTGTCGTCCTGCCCCTGCAGTTTTTCCCCTACCATGACAATCATTTACTACATTGTTTTTTTTTCATGACAAGCACATCACATCAATTTCCTACGAAATGTCACACGTATAAAAACATATTTCCCCCTTTCTTGCCGCTTTCTGTTTTACTCCGCTTGCCATCAAATGCACTTCATTCATTGCACTTCAATTCATGGTTTGAGGTTTGATTCCGCTCATTGTTGTTGGATATTTTGCTTGAAATGACATGTCAATGATTCGTGGTTGGCGATATGTAAAATGAGTTGCATATCTATGAGGTTGATATTAGCAAACTAACAAATGATAACTTATGAATAAATTTGCTATCAACGTAATGCCAAGCAAACATTTTTATTAGCGAACAAAACAAAGAAAATCTACATAAAATTGAGCGTTAAAAAGAATACCCCCATTTCATAGACGTTCTCCAACTTCAAAAATAAATTTGGAAAGACAGCAATGTATGTGGAGTCTTTATGCCCAAAGAGGCGGACGAGTTTTCAACTTAAATTACGCGTTTTTCTAAGTTGGTAATGCTGTGACAGACATCTGTGACATACGGTGCCGCTCATTTGAATAGCACCTCCTTTAAATATTTTTCTAAGCTCGATTATGTCCAAAATAATAATTATAACGAACTGATTGTGCTTTTATAAATCATATTTCACGTACGATATTTGCTGTAATCCTATAACATACATTTTCTTTCATTTTAATGAATTAAAAGAATTGAAAATTGGATTATACACGAAAACATTAATTATAAATTAAAGGTATTATTGTTTGCTTGCATCTAATTAAAAAAATAAGGATTTTAGGTAAAATTTAGTAGTTTGAGCTTCCGCCCTGGTTGAGAATACATTCATATATTCTGTCTTGTAAAGAATCAAACAGTTTTTTGATTAGGTCCAGCGAAATACACGACCTTTGATTGAATATTACTTGCCTGATTCGTACACCTTGCGTACTAACCATCCCCAGACGTTTTCAATAATGTTTAAGTCTGGAGAGTAAGGCGGTCAGTTCATAACCTCAAAATTTGGCTTTCCATCCATGATTTGACAACTCTTGCTGTGTGGATTGGAGCGTTATCATGCTGGAATTTCCATTCCAAGCCTCCGAAAACATTTTTAACTTCAGGAAAAGCTTTTCCCAGCTTTTCCCAGAGAGAAACTGGAGCTCTATTGTGCCATAATAAGAGATCGCACCCCATACCATAACTCCACCGTCCCGGCTGTGTAATCGATTGAGTAGGTGTTCCTTTTTTCGAAGATCGTGGAATCAGTAATTATATCCATCAGGATCCTTTAAATTAAATTTTTTTCCGTCAGAAAATATAATCCTATTCCACTCTCTACTCCATGCTATAGCCGTACAACAAACATTAAGGCGACGTTCCTTACGGAGATTGTCTAGCGATGGTTTCTTTTTAGGTCTCAAGCGTTGCAAGTGTGCTGCTTTGAAAATAACTCTTTTTACCGTTGATACACTTGCACTTACACCAGCTTTTTCCTTGATTGTGGCAGCAGAGTCGTGTGAATTTGAGGCATATCTCAGAATAGCTCTCTTGTCAGCGGCTGTAATAGCACTTGCTGTTCGACCTTTCATATTATTTCCATAGCCTGCGGTGTCATGTAAATATGCCGATATTACTTCTATTAGTTTTTCTGCTTATTTGATGAATAGAAAGTCCACACTCCTTGTAGATTTTAATTTTGGATCTTTCCTCGACACTCAAGCATTTAGCTCGGCCCATTTTACTTAAAATCGATTGTTTTATATTTAATTAATAGACCAATGATATTCACATGGACCAAAAAAGGACACATTTTTCACTCATTTAAAAGAAAAGAGCGAATTAAAATAACGGGACCCTTCTATGGCTTGAAATTTTTTGTTGGTTATGTGTGGAAGTTGGAGAAACAAATAAGTAAAAACTGAACCATTATGTGAAGTGCACTTTAAATAGTAGTCACTATTCTTCAATGATTAGGGGGTCGTTATTCAAGTGAGCGGCAGTGTACATCTGTGCCAAATTTAACCCCATAAATTACACCAATGCTTGAGCAAAATTTGCTGTTTTATGACGCAAAAAGTGATTTGAGCGATTTTTGAAATGAGCGATTTTGTAGAACAAAGATTGAGAACTTAGATGAACATACTTTGTTGCAGAGAAATATTTACAAATGATGTAAACAGTTCATAGCCAGATATGTTTTAAAAGATATTTCGTGCCCCAGAAAAATGAAACCACGATTGGTAGCAAAAAAGAACAAAATTTTGTTTTTAAAAAGACTGCATTGAAAGCAATGAAATGGATTGGGATAAATAAATAAAGATTTATTGCAAACAAAAACTGGTTTACAGTACACAGTCATATAATAGGGTGTTGCAGTGCAATTACATTTCGTGATCCATAGATTCGTATTCGTATCGAAATTCCAAATGAAGACTAATTGGCTATTATGCAGGGTTATCCACTTGGTGGTTTCAAAAATGCAAATGTTATTTATTTAGTGAAAGGTTTGACATTTACAAATAACAGCCGTTTAACAACCAAAGAACGCGTAAAAATAACTTAAACTTAGTACAAAAATGGTGATTCTAATGTGAACGCTTTTCGTGCATAATCGACCTGCTGTGCAAGGCATTCACAAGGTTATAAAGGAATTTGAAGAAACTGGAAACGTTACAGATGTGGCCAGGCCTGTGCTTTTGTTAGTGAATTCGAATTTCAATTCAGAGCGCCATGACCGTATGATAAACGAAAACGTAATTTCACGTTTTGACGACGTCAATTGCATACCAAGATCATGAGATTTAACAACGTTAGACTTTTTCTGTTGGGCTACGTCGAAGACCGTGTTTACGAGGATAAACCCTAAACGTTGCAACAACAATCGCCAAGTTATCGCCGAGCTACCGGCCGAAATTTGCGAGAAAGCGGTCGAGAACTACCTCAAAAGGATCCTGCGCTGCAACCAATCCAGAGTGGGCATTTAAGTGACATTGTATTTCGTACATGCAATGCCAAGGTCCAAGCATTATAATGAAATAAAAGTTTCATGGAAAATTATGTAATAGCTTTATGTGTGTTTTATTTAGTTTTAAAAATTTTCAAATTTAGACCCCCAGAATCGTGATCCGAATCTGTTTAAATTTCGCCCTCAAGTATTAATTCAGGTAAATTGTGGTCACCATCAGATCATCTAATAGTGTGATATTGTGATTCAATTTCGAGTAAACTACCAGGCCTGTTCGCAATGGGTTTGAATTTTATTTTTTTTTTTTTTTTTGTTTTTTTTTAACTATAACATAGCTTAACAAATTTGTTTCTGGGGCTGCTACTTCTCTGTTGTGTGGGAAGGAAACAGTGTGCGATGTCGCCGAAATTGAAAGATAAAATTACAAATTAATATAAAGTTATATCAGTCGACATTGGCATGAGATTGTCATGTACGATGGTTTTTGCTATGATACATTTCAGATACGATAGATGGCGCAAAAACAGAACGTTTACAGAATAGAGAAATATCTCATCAATAAACATAGATTCTTATCACTTACTGGTAGACTTACATAATTATTTACAGATTACAGATATCTACAAAATCATGTCCTATACAGGAAACCAAATATATAGAAAAATAACAAATCCTATTGTTATTATTTGGACGGCATATGGAAAAGCTGCTCGCATTCCGTGAGTTTAGATTATGTTAAGTCAGTGTGGCAGTCTGAATAGACAGACTCACTTAGACTGTGTAGTCCATTGTAGTAGTCCACGGAAACTAGAGATAAGGATGTCCCTAGTTTCCCCCGTTGAACTATCCTGAACGCCTTAGCTCTTAAGTGGATCTATATCATCCAGATCTAAAGAAATAAGAGCCCAGTGTTGACAATTGCAGAGAAGATGTTCATCCCTACAACTCCTGCAGAAGTCACTAGTAGCAAAGTTCAATCTCACTGCATGTCTTCCAGCCAGACAGTGTCCCATCACGACGGATACAAGCAATGAGACGTAGGGTCTTGACAGCGACAGCAGTGTGTGTGAACACTTCAGATCTAGGCGAGTCCACATCCGTCTGTATTGATCACAGCCCCGGACAGACACCCATCTACCATTTGCCGGTAAATATGCTCCATCTCGCAGTAGGTGCTTGCAAGTGGCTAAAGGCATGCAAACGGACTTCAACTCGGCTGGAGTCTGTAAGGTTGTCTCTAGTCTTGCCAGCTCATCTGCTCTGCAGTTCCCTGGTATGTCCCTCTGTCCCGGCATCCACGTAAGGTGAATGTTGAAATAGTGAGACATCTCGTTAAGAGATCTGCGGCAGTTCAGGGCTGATATTGAGTCCAGGAAGACAGAATCCAGGGATCTAATGGCATCTTGACCGTCATAGAATATATTAATCCCCAGCGTAGTGAGGACGTTATATCCCAGCCATTCAGCCACTTTCTTAATGGCCAAAATTTCGGTCTGATAAACGCTACTGTGATTAGGAAGCCTTCTTGCTATGTTTAGCCCCAGATCTCTGGAGGAGACCCCGAAACCTACCTGACCATTTAAGTTTGAGCCGTCAGTGTAGAAGTCGACATACATTTCCATGTATCTCTATCTGGTATATGTACATATATATGGTACTTCTTGTCGAACAGTGAATTCTGTAAGTTTACTATTTCGGACATCAGTTTGAGAAGTTTTTAATAGACTTCGCCCGACATATCGAAATTAGACAGAATCTCTAACTCACAATCGTATATTTTATTAGGACACTTACGTCGCAAATCCCACTTACGTGTTGTAGTTTTCAATTCTTTTGCAAATAATTGGATATTTTGCGATTTCAGTTATATAATATAAACTCTAGCAAACTTTTATTTGTACTTTTGCTGGGTTAGTTTTTCTGTCATCCAACCATCAGACCAAATATTCATTTATTTGTTTGGCAACAAGTGCACAACACAATGGTGGTGCAGTAGTGTTGAAATAGCAACATTCACGTATATAAACACGAAAAGGATATGTCAAGGATGGGAACAATGAAACACACAGTGACATTGAATGAGTGTCATGTTAAGGAAATAAGAATTGTAAAGACATTTAACATGAAAAATCAGTGGCAAAATGATGAAAAAAAAGAACAACAAAATATCTTCTTACGGCCCATAAGTGGAACCAGGAGAGCTTCTTAGATTTGCCATACAAAGTTAAACGACGAGTTTGAATATTAGTGTGGATGTGTCACTCAGCATTAAAGTATTCAAAAATGCCACTACGGATCCGTATCTTAATTTGAGAAACTATCATGGGGCATTTAAAGTGCTGCCAGCTTCCTTCGAGGTAACCGTCGCTCAAAGAAAAGTAAATACCACAGATGGAAGCCACAATGTCATGGCGTTTTGAAGCTTATTTTTTGGATATTTTCTATTAAACAATGCCTTTGCAGCAGCCTCTCTCGGGTACATTTTAAAGGTGTAAATAGTAAACTCCAAGCCATCAGTCGTTGCCAAAAATTGTATCCTTGAAATTTTCCTTTATCCTTGAAAATATTATTATATTGCAGTATGTGAAGAAAACATCTTAATTGTTATGAAATGCAATTTATCATATCAGTTTCTGATATATTATGACATTTGTTTCCACCCCTCTCCGACATGTGAAAAGTTATCGATTACAAGTTATCAGAATAATAAAAATAATTGTGCAGCAGTATTTAAACGTGGGGTGAGCACTGGTGGTGGTAAAATATGAGACACATGAGTAAATAAAAATATGTATTTATATACATATATCCTTCATTCTATACTGAAGTATTATATATATGAAATTATATTTTTCATATATTAGGACTGTATAATAACTTCAAATTAGAGAACTGAAAAAAAACAGTTGGATTAACGAAATATTATACTCTTGTAATGCCAAGACTTTACATAACATATATGTATGCAGACTAAACTGACAGATAGTTTGGGCTTGACAGACAACAGCCAAAAATTGAAAATCAATCAATTTACTTTGTTTGCTATAGAAAACCAATCAATTAATTGAATCAATTGCAGTTGAACGATTAGTGCACTCGACTACAGTGCAAATGATCGAGCATCCATACATTTATATTTCTTCATGAATACATACTCGTATTTCTGTATTTGCATGAATATCCTTCAGTATGGATATCAAATTATATTTTTCATACATCAGGGCTGTGTGATAACTGCCTATTGGAGAACTAATTGGAATAGTTAAATTAAAACAGTTAGTTAAATTAATTGCAAGTATTTACATAACATACCTGTGCAGATTAATCTGACAGACAATTTGCTGTTGACAAACAATAACCAGGAATCGATCAATTTATATTCGTTGCTGTAGAAAACAATAAGCAAGTTCATTAAATCGGACTCGGCGTTATAACTGGTGCAATCAACTACAACTACAAATGATTGGACACCGAAGCATTCATGCTGCTTTCAGCGAAAACCACCTCGATTTGCAAAAGATTATTTTGAATAATCGAGTAGTCGACAAGTTTAGTATAATCTTCCCAAGCCAATGTTCAGGATTGCGATTAGATAGTCATAAGCTTATTGAACGACAGTTGTCCATTTAAAGAATTTAAATTGCAAAGTAACGTGTATTCGAAGCCTCGGTTACCATCAAACAAACTATCAGTCAACTGCATCTAAACGAGGCTATACAAGTTAAATGACAGCCACATGACAGAGACATTTTTGTCTCGCAGCAAAAATATATTAGAAAGTTGAATGCTAGCGGGACCGTACAACTATTTTCAAATTAAGTATGTAACAAACGCTCAAATGGAATCATCGAAAAAATATATAGAATATAAGGTGTGAATATTATATGCAGTTGATGTTTGTGAAAATGTAGGTATCTCCAGCAAGATTTTTAGGAAAATTATTATTCGGTTGTGTTGGCTGAGTCGAGTTGCGGGATGGTCAACGCAGAAGACATACAAGCTTGGAATTCGTATGTAATATAGATAATTTTTTATCATAACATATCCAATTTGTACTTCTATTCGCTATCTAAATAGCTAAGAATCAAGGACATGAAACTAGGAACACATACTTAAATCAGCTGTATGCACCGGAGGTACCTAAAGGGGTCACTTTTATCGGTTGTTTTATTGCAAATTTTCGCAAGCATTATAGATCAATACAATGGCCAAAAATGTAGTTCATTGTAGCCTAGTAAGCATAAATTACAGGAAAAAGTTTCAGTATCGAGCCTTTTCAATTACCGGCTACGATCTTAACAAGGATTATCATATCTATCAACCGGATAACCATAGTTAAATCGGCTATTTGTATGGGAGGTACCAGAGGAATACTATTTAATTAGACGATTTTTTTTTAATTTTACAAGAAACCAAATCCTGATCTCTAGACAATTAGTAATTGATTAGTTAAATCGGCTGTTTGATCTAACAATTTTGCAGCACATTGCCACAGGTTTACAATATGGGCAAAGACCTCTTAGACAAAATTAGCACAGTAGAACATGGAGCAATTATGAAATTCTTTCAATTTAATCAAATTATCTTGACTTTATTTTCCCTTCGATGCTTGTTGATTATCATTCGGACTCAGTTTATTGTTCACTAACAATCATTCAAACACTCATTTCAAAACGTTTTTTGCATTTTAAATGTACAAAACATAACACATGTCATAAAATAATGCCAATAATAAATTGTTTACAATAACGGCAATAACAAATGAAAACACACAGCATAACAAGGATGCGGAAAAATGAAGCTGCTTGTCACTTTTTCTGTATGTGTGTGCAGCATATCAAAACAATATGTGCGACTTTTTCCTCACACACGCACACACACCGCCCAAATCCAATCAGATGAGAGAAAAGCTATATAGCAAAAAGGCAGCACTCACACACTTACAGTAGAGGATTTTCAATCAGAGGCACACAGTTACACGCTTGTGCTTAGACAGTTTAGTATACTCGTACGTTGGTGTATCTACTCATTCACTCCCACAAACTCACATATACTCGTATTTACACCCTTATTGTCACACACAATTATAATTGATGGATGGCCTTAGATATCACACACACCCATGCAAACAGAGAGAGAGGGAGAAAAAAGGGCATAAATATGGATCACCCATATCAGACAAAAACAATACAACAAAATGCAAAAGAAGAATTTTAGGATTAAACTGAAAGCTCTTGTTTCATTGGTACAGTTTGTTTTATGGCATTTTATACTTGAAATTATTGCTTAGAATATATAAACGCTAGAAATAAAGACGTTTGCATAACAACAAACAAAGCCATCATCTAATACAAAAAAGGATTTTTTATGGGAAAACTTACGCAAACATATGTGTGCACACTGTTCTAATAAAAAAAAGTGTACATAAATCCGTTTACAATAAAAAAAAACCTGAATTTGTTTTAAGACGATAAATATTATAAAAATTCTTGACGTAAATTCCGTTTTAATGTCAGCAACGGAAACAGTTGTATGAAAAACAATACAACAAGTAGTTAGCGCGACGGAAAGAGAATTTGAAAATTTCAATTAGTTAAAAAAATCAACATAAACGAATCTTTTTGCAAACATTTTCTATCTAAGAATTAGTTCTAGTTGCAACAATTCTTCGTTAGTCTTCCAAATTGTTAAAAAAATGTATATTGTGATGCCTATGTTTCGTTATTCAATTGTTTGTAATTCATACATTACTCATAATTACTAGTTGCTCAAGCGCCTCCTATAGTGTAACAATTGTATTATTGCATAAACAAACGACACATAATTTTGTGTGTGAGATCCATGGGGAGTCGTACAGTATACAAATCGTAGGATATGCAGAAAAATATTACACGTTGTGCCAAATAGGATTTTCCATTTGTCGTTTTCAAGTAAAGTTAAATAAAACACATATAAAGCTATAATTTCAATGAAACTTTCCTATAAAACTTGAACCTAGAGGTATTATGTACGAAATACAATGTTATTTAAATGTGAGATCTATGGGGAGTCGTATAGTATACAAATCGGAGGATATGCAGAAAAATATTACACGTTGTGCCAAATATAGGGTTATCCATTTTTCGCACTCAAGTAAAGTTAAGTAAAACACACATAAAGTTAAAATATCGATGAAACTTTCATTTCCTTATAATACTTGAATCTAGCTATTATGCACGAAATACAATATAATTTAAATGACCGCCTCTGGATTGGTTGCAGTAGTGGATCCTTTTGAGATAATTTTCGAAAAAATGTGGCCCAATTACACATCCAAATCAGTGCACAGTCACTTTTTCCAATTGCGATGGCTTTTCCACAATCACTTTTGGTATTCTTCGAGCCCCATATGCGACAACTTTGCTTGTTGTCGTAACCACCGGGTGAGAAATGAGCTTCATCGGTGAAGAACATTTTGTTCGATTGAAAGCCCACGTTTGAGTCACCACTTTTGTAGTAAGTTAAAACTATTTTACGCGTTTTTCAATTGTTAAACGATCCATATTCGAAAATGGCAAACCTTTCACAACAGTTCGGATGACAGGTATTTAACAGCTGACAGCCTTGCCAGACTGGCCGTTTTGAAATCACTAAATGGATAATCGTATATTTTCGCATTTTTTCTTTTTGAGTCATTTAAAAATAAAAAATATGGCGAAATAATAATAAATACAAAACCATAAAAACACCAGTTTTCCAGAAAAATATTGTTTAACACCCAAAGAGATTCAAAAGGCTGAAAAAGATAATTAGATTTTTGGGACTTGTTCCCAAAGTGGTTCATAAGATCATTTCAATTGAAAATAAAATAAGAAAATAACAAACTTATTTGGTATTGCACGAAATGTGAGAATACGGGAAAACTTACATTAAAACGTATTTCCATCTATATACGCGCTATACCAAGTATTTTGTATTTTATGAAATTTCAAAAAGACCGAGCCTTGGCTTGCAGAAACGTTGGTGACTTTAGCAGGAATAAAAGTCACGATCATATGCACTATAGTTCTGTATATTGCGCCACAAACGGTTGCCTCAAAACTTAAATGTCAGTTTGTGAAACCTTTAACAGTCTTGTCGATTATTTGACTACCCGAACTGCTCGTTATATATCATCAGAAGAATGGTCTCCGTTCAAAGAAGGATTTGATGGTAATATTAACCATTACGCTGCCGCTGATCATCACAAGCAGCTGATCAAAACGGTAGCCAGAACCACCAAACCATCTATTTTCATTGTAACGCAAATGGAAATATCATTCAACATAAGACGGTCAATCCAAAGTCCGCCAGAAATTGCGGCCTTCGGCGCCGAGCATGGGAGGAGAGTTTTATAAGTCTATCTGAGATTTAAACAGGCCGTGTTAGAAACCGTGCAAACGAACCCAAGGATAGTAACCCAAGATATATTTAACCAAAAGTATTAAACCGATTCCAAAATTATTTATTTTAGAAACCGCGCAGATGACCCAAAATCTGAGAGGTCAGATAACCAACTCCATGCATAAAACCATTCTCTACTAATCTCTGTCTTCTGTGCTGCAGAGCAGATCAGTCGCATAGGATATAATCGGAATCCTCGATCACAACTCACACTATTCCCAAAAAAGAGCGATAATATATATGGCTGTTGACAAAGAGACGATTATTAAGATTGTTCGGAACACCATATTGGTCGTCCATTTCATCTAAATCACAAATTTCTTGTCATACTTTTCTGAAATAACACAATCGAAAATATTTTTCAAATCAATGCAGATCCCAAAAACCTTCAGAAACCACAGTCATTGGAAATGGGTAATAGAGACGCAAAATATATATTATAAATGATTTGGCACAAGTTATGCTTATAAATAGGTGATTGATGAAGAATTTGTCCTTAACTAACGCCTGAATGAATTGCCGGGAATATATTTGAATTCTACAGGGGATCGTACTCACGATTGTATGTATTATACAGGGACGGAAAAGGAACCAGACCATTCTAACCATTATAAATTATACGACTGTCCTACACGAAGATATTTCATTTCAGCAAAAGTTGGAGAAATCAGCGGTCACAAAAATACATTTCAGTATGACGACCTGGAATCGATTAAGTTATGTCATTAAGAAATACTTACCGTAGACTACAGGCAATAAATGAGAGGACCTAAATAAAAAACAGCGCAGATACCACACAATAATCATTAGGAGCATGTCTAGTCCCAACTATTAAGATACAACAGCCTTGGGGGGTCCAAATGTTATAAATATTACCATTGTTTTGTCCCCCATTCAAGGAAATGTTACATTCCATGCATTACATGTAAAAACCATTTGGCATTTAGTGTCAACTGAATTATAGATCAGAGAAGCGCCTAACCATAAACTTTCGACAGCACTCAAATCAAAATATCCTTCAAAACTAGACAGTACATCCCAAAAACCAGCAAAAAAAAAAGTTGTTTTCGATGCTGTAGGGTATGATAGAGGCATAGGATTTATGTAATAGTGAAGATCTCTCCCAAGCTTCCAAATTAATAATTAAATTAATTAAAGCACTGCTCAGAACAAAGCAACATCGGCCACATGACACTGAACAATGTTGCCCATATGCCGCCGTTTCGAGATTGTGAGTCCCTCACCGCTGCTTGCCCCCTATCATACATTAGTTGTACTATTTTAGAAACATTCCCCGTTCCTTAGTGAATATATATTGTCGAAACAAAGAATATGTTGCCAAAATAAAAGCCTATGATAAAAGCCCGCATATTTAAACACAAAGATGTTATTCATTAGCCGAAAATAACTTAACCATTTGTTTATTGTTTTATGGTTGTTTCAGGGATAACAATTTAGGAAGGAGTACTTTCGTAATAACCTGACACAAGACTGTTTATCTCCCTCCAACAAATAGACAACTTTTATTGCTTTGTATGAAGCTTTTTATCAAGGGGTGCGCTAAAATTCTACAAACAAAATAATCGCAGCATTTGTTCACGGCATTAAGCGGTAATCGATGTCAATTGTTGAGGTAATTATAAAGTGTTTTGACGTAAATCCCCAAAAAGGAGGAATTTGATAACACAGATAGATAGTATGGAAATTGCGGTTGCAGGTTAGGTAATATTGAAATTTTACTCAACTCAAGCAGATTCATTGAAATCTATACAAATTTAATATCTCAATTAATTGGAAATTCATACAAAAAAACTAAGCTAAAAAATTTTAATAAGTGAATCGGACCAAATTGATGATGTTAACAAATTCAGCCAAGGCAAGCTTCTATTCAGCTGAGTTAAACTTCCACTCAGCTAATGCATCGCAATCGTTTTCAGGTTATATTTATTTGAAGGAAAACTTCGTCGAAATTAAATTCCATTCAGCTAACATCAAAAGCTCTTATTAATTCACGAATGTATTTAATTTAGCAAACTGATAATATTAACGAACACAGCCGAGGCAAGCTTCTATTCAGCCAAATCAAACTTTTTTCAGCTAATACATGCCAATCGTTACATTTATTTGAAGAAAAGCTTAGTTGAAACTAAATTCTATTCAGCTAACATTTGTAGCTCTTATTAATTTACAAATGTATTTAATATACCAAACTGATGATGTTAATGAACTAAGCTTAAAAATTCTAATAAATAAATGGGGCGTTTCAATTTAAAATTGAGTTGATTCCCCATTATTTTTCTCTGTACAAACATATAAGAGCTGCCTTAGAGTTAAATTTTAAACGGAAATAAGTGAACAGCAATAAAGATGAACAAACAATTTTATTGTGTGGATGAAAAAAAAAACTTTTAATATTTAATAAATTTTATTATATATATCTTTTTTTATTTATTTCTTATAATATTTTTTATTACTATGTTTAAATCTGATTCCAAACATTTTGTGCATTCCTTTTGCCAACACCCTTTTCGCATTAATAGCAAATACAATTTTCGCGAATGGTACTGCCAGCCAACGTGTTATTTAGCACCGTCTCCAAATGTCTCCCCCTAAACAATTTCAATTTTTCCTCCCATTCACTTTATTCGATTCCCATTATAAATGTTTGCCTCGTTTTTATTTCTGTTTTTGTTATAGAGATGAGTTAGGATTTTTAAATGATAATCACGTTTTTATTGATATAACAAATGTTACGGTAATCAAATTGCATATCTTAGAATAATGGAAAAACGAAAAATGCCTCTGAGATGATATAAACATGTTAGAGTTTCTTGTATAAAATAAAATCAAAATTCTGCTAAACTTAAAATCTATTGCGATAGATTTTGCGGGAGTTCTAAAACTTCGTCGCAATAAGAACAACGGCAGAGATAAAAACGCTTGGTTGATTTTACACATTCGAGAGGTAATTTTTGCACAAAGTCTATTCAGCTACGAAAAAATTATATTCAGCTAAAGTTTTATAGCATTATTTAAGTTCTATTGTTCTTAACTTAGCGTTTTGATGGAAATTAAAGCACTTATTCCGGGGCAATGTTGATTCAGCTAGCATTTACAACATTTTTTTTTTTTTGAATTCAGCTGTGTAATACTTATCTACTACATTTACCGTAATTCCTAAGACAACGTGAATTCAGACATGAACATTTGAATTTAGTCAAACTTCTAGCTAATGTTTTACATCATTATCAGCGCATATGATATAATAACTAAGGAAACATCTACTATTCAGCTAAAGCTTTCCAACTCTTTGTGATGAGTAAACAATTTGTAATTCTAGTGAAAAAAAAAAAACTTGATATTCTGTATAAGTTTTACAATTTTTTCAGCGCAAGTATGCATAGGCTAATATTTCGGTTGATAATGAAGGCGCGTGTGCTATGAATAATCAAATTCAGCATAGGTTTTGAAACAGCATAGGTTAACTGCAGCTATTCTAATTCCGGAGAAACCATTTGTGAATGAAGTGAACGCAAGTTTATAATAAGGTGAATTTTGATGCATTTCTCTTGAAAAAGCCAGCTAACATCGATTATCTTTCTAATCTTTTTAAAGCTTTTCAAGACGATGTACGCATAAATCTATTATTATTATTATTATTATTATTATTATCATTATTATAATAACAATGCAACTAATGTTTTGTAATTTCTTTAAGCAAATATAATTTTTTTACTCAACAGAAACGCCATCAACTGAAGCTAAAGTTTTGCAAAACAATCTGTCCACGTTTTATTTGGAAATGAAGCACACAATTTACCTAAAGAATACAGCATTCAGCTCCATTTTATAAACTCTTTGGCAGAAAATGCAGATTTGTTGTAAAATTCCGAGGAAAGCAAAAATTTAGTTAAGTAAATTTTTATTCAGCTAATGATTTCACAGTTAACATGAATCTGCTTATTTTTGTAATTTGTTGCTAATGCAAGATTTCACTTAAAAAAAGCCTTAGGAAATAGACGATTTCTTCATTCGGGTTTAAAATATTCTACTTGTAAGTTCATAATTAAGCTATTCTGCTTTTTCAACTAAGTCTTTGGGGGATTATGTGGGATAAATGCGTATATAAAAGTAAACTTTTTGTCCAAACTGTAAACTTTATTGAGCCATAACTCAAATGGAATCACGAAGATATATTTATTTTAGTAAATTTATGACTGAGCTGATACATCGATTACATTTATTTGAAGAAAAACTTAGTTAAAACTAAATTCTGTTCAGCTAATATTTGTAGCTCTTATGAAGTCACGAATGTATTTAATTTACCAAACAAATTTAATATCATTTGTTTGGTAAATTAAATACATTCAGCTAATGCAAGTTTTTATTCAGCCTAAAAAACAGCCATTCAGCTAATGCATCGCAATCGTTTTAAGATTGTATTTATTTACATAAAAGCCTTGTTGAAACTAAATTCTATTCAGCTAATATTTGTATCTCTTATGAAGTCTCGAATGTATTTAATTTACCAAACTGATGATGTTAACGGATTTTGACAAGACAAGCTTCTATTCACTTAAAGCGATTTACCGTTACACTTATTTGAAGAAAAACAGTCGAAACTAACTTCTATTCAGCTAATATTTGTAGCTCTTATGAAGTCACGAATGCATTTAATTTAGCAATGATGATATTAACGAATTCAGCCAAGGGCAACTTCCATTCAGCTAATGCATCGCAATCATTTTAAGATGACATTTATTTGAAGACAAATTTAGTCGAAACTAAATTCTTTTCAGCTAACATTTGTAGCTCCTATGAAGTCAAGAATGTGTATAATTTACCAAACTGACGATATTAAGGAGCAAAGCAAACCTTCTATTCAGCAAATGCTTTTTACAGTTTTTCAAGTTGAAAATAAAATCCTGATATAGCAGTAGTCTTTGTCAAAAGTTAGAGACGTAAGTTTTTTTAAGAGCCATAGTTGTCTACCACTTGTAAAAATAAAAACTTATTTGTTAGTAATTTTCTTCATCACAAATATAGATATGTAGATTAAACCTTGTTCAAATCCAGAACTTTTTTACCAAAATTATGATTTGAATGAATTCATTAACAACGAACTTCCTTTCTGCTAATGCTTGTCAACGTGATTTAAGGCGATGCCACTTACATTTGCATTTTGCTGTGACAAAACTATATTCAGCAATTTTTGATCCGAAAATGCATTTATTTTACTAACTATATGGTTTAAACGAATTCAGCTGAGCTCGGCTAATACATTCCAATTGTTTTTCAGATAAACAAATGTTTGTAACTCCCATTGAATCGATATATTATATAGCAGAATATCTGCATATATAATATTCAATTTATACAATAATTTGCACAAAAAAAAATGGAATCATGTTGCTCAATTCAGCCAGGAAATATAGTACTCAGTTACGATTTTTAAACATTTATTTAACACACATTATAATAAACCCTGCTCATCTAACGTTTTTTTAAGGTTTTGTAACTAAACGAACACTTTTTCAGGATAATACTTTTGGACATACGAGTACTATCGTAACTTAATTATTTACTTCTCAGGTGCCGTTTTATTGACTGCCCTGCTCAGTTTCCCGTCCATGAGTTCAACAGAAACCCGTTAATCATATATTTTGCTTCTTTCTTTGTAGCCATAGACGAGAAATCAAATTACTCAAGTTAACTTATTTCATTCGCCATAATTTAGTTATTATTGCCGTTTTAAGCGATGAACGATTTATTCTTCTTGTTTTCAGTGTCGATTGGTGGTTGGACTTTTACGATCAAAACGTCAGGGAACTGTAAAAGGAAATTGAATGAGAATTACAAATTTTATATAAAAAGAAATTGAGTTCTTAGGCAAAGCAAGAAGTGAGAATGTAAAAACCCAGCAAACATCGTTAAATCATGTTATCGGTGCTAACAATATTAAAATATAAACATAAAGTTGTAAAATCTCTATGGAAAGTTATTCAGATAAAAGATGAATAAGACCCCTACATTGTCGACTATATTCAGTTTATTTCTACATAATTCAGCTGCGTAAAAATAATCATATGACCAGAAATGTTAACCTATAATTAGCGTTTAAGCTGTAATAAACTTTTTCCATTAATTAACAAATACCTTGGAGCTGATAAACGTTTTGAAGTGTAGTTTATAATTTATTTGCTATCACATTCGGATTTGGCTTTGGATAATCTTACGTATCACATCGTGATTTTTCAACAAAGTTAAAAAATAATTGACGGATATTTTCCAGTTATTTATACAATAATTTGAACACTAAAATCCGCTAAATAAACATTTCCAAATGTCAGCAGTATAAACATTAATTTCATCTGAATTTGTTAGATTTCCTCAAATTTCCTTAAGATGATTATTTCTTAAAAGCAAATTTGCAATTTAATAAAAACTGGCAAATCAAAATATCACAAAACCTTAGCTGAATATAGGTTTTCATAAGGATTTACTGAACTAAACTATTCTTTTCCTTGCAAATATAGTTAAGTATGTAGTATGAGCTGCAAAATAAGTGCTGAATATCTAAAAACTTCGCTAAAACATATAGCTTTTATTAGACACAAAGTTGTTTTACATTTTTTATATTAGACTTGCAAGAAAAGGAAGTACATGGCTGGGCTAAAACCATATTCAGCGGAAATTTTTGTACTATTCATTACGTTTATACATATATATCATGTTTTTGTACATTTATACAATTCTGAATAAGAAGGAGTTCATCTAAAAAAAATATAAGTGGTTAGACCAATTTTATATTTCTAGAAGAAAACAATAAATCAATTGATGCAAAAATCTTACCCAGTGAAGGATCTTGAATCTTAAATTAAATTAAATTAAATTAAAATAATTTTATAACTAAAGCAAATTAATCTATTCAGCTGGGACAAATCCTTATTCAGCCGTAGTTTTACGACATTTAATGGATCTGTTATGAATGTAGTTATGTAGTTGTATATAAAAAGCTAATTTAGATTATAGAAAATTAAATTCAGCCAAACAAAATTATACTGAATTTTCTCAAGCTGAATTTTTCCGTTTTTCAAATTAAGCATTCAAGAAACTTTGAATGTTTTCTATGTGCAATCTGTGCCTTGCAAGAGATTCTTAGGAGAAAAAGTCAGTTGGATAGTATTTAATCACGGCTGAATTTAACTTTTTGTCAGAATTATTAATTTACTTTGATAGATACTTAGCAGTTGTATGTAACAAAATTAACGGTCTTTCTTTTGCATGTACCAGGATTAATATCACTAGCTGAATGACACATTTAATGCACAAAATTTATTTATTTTAAGTGAAATTGTTTGAATATTTTCTCTTTTTCTTCTAGAAGTACGACTTAGTATATGTCGGTATTCGTATCAGCTTTGCCTGAGCAAAGATTATGACAAGCTCGACATTGAATACAAATTTCTTTCTAGTTATAAGCAGCTGTTGCACAATATCGCGGTGAAAACGAGAAACATGCAACACCTTTCGCAGCTAAATCGACAACAAAATATAATGCTACAGTTGCAGAGATAAGAAGCATGAAATTGCTTTCTATCACGATACCGTTTGGAAGAAAGCAAAGTTGAAAGAAAATGCTAAGATTGATAGCATACAGTAAACTAGATAATAATGCAATAGCAGTGGTAGCAAACCAGATTTTCAATCCAGATGGTCAACGTTTTTTTAATTTAATTCATTCGTTAACTATTCAACAGTTCAGCGAATTAAATGTTCAGTTATTCTGTTGTTCAACTTAATAATTATTTGAACATAAACGCGTTCTTCTATTCAGCTGTAATAAATGTTTGAGAGTTTTACCTCCATTAACCACCTCAACTGCACTTAGATTGGCAATTGCGTCTTTGTAAGTATTAGGGCTATCAAACAATTCCAGCTGAATTGTTGGTACTTTAGCTGGAGGTAATCGTAGTGCACTTTATAGTTATTTATGATAGTAATGCCTTTACATTTTCTCTGCGCAACAACTTTGTTGCAGGATTTAACTTGAAGTGGACACCCCAAAATAATTTGCGATTTCATTATCGATATAAAACAACTTAAATTTAGCAACTCCCTTCTAAAACATATTTTCCAAGCTAGAGTCATAATGAATCAGAAGTTTTTTCTTCAAATACACATAGATATAGTTTCTGCATTTAATAGCTGCTTTGTTAATCTAAAAACTTGCCTGAATATAAACATTATTTTTACAATACAATACAATTTTACCATAATTTCTATCTAGGTCATTCGTTGTTTCTTACTACCCAATTTATAGGTATATCCTATGATCAAACAGCTTAGCTGAATCCAGTTTAGGGTACAAAATATTCCTTCAAAGGCGTTCTTTTAGGCCGACATCTATTTTCGTCATGAAAACCTGAACTTTTTAATTTATTATTTCTCTGAATTTATTATTTCTCTTACAAACCACAGAGGGATATGTATTTCATATCCAATTCAAATAATTAACTACTGTTGTAATAAAGTTAATAAGCAAGATAGTAAATGTTTGATCAAAAACTTAGCTGAATCCAATTATATGACAGGCCTCTGGGACATTATTTTTGCTTGATACTTATTTAGGATACAAAAATAGAAATTTTGCAATTTAAAAATCTTGCTGAATTTAGAAATTCTGTTATGAAATATAATGTCCAAGTCACCAAATGATTCATTTAAATTTCAGCCATGAAAATACCTAACCTGTTCATGTTTTTTACCAAAACACTTAGCTGAATTAAGTTACATGGTACCCAGTATGACTCTGAAGGCATTCTTTTGACCTAATAATTATTCAGTATATGAAAACCTTAACTTCGAAACTTAAAAACTTGGCTGAATTTATCACTACTCTTGCAAAACATGTTGCCTAAATCATAGATTGATACAATTTTGTTATTCAGCTGTGGAAATGTCAAACTCATAAACAAAAGCTTAATGATTTCCAACGTTAAAATACAGCCTAGAAAATATTAAATTGCTGATCAAAATACTTAGCTTAATATAGCTTCACAGTGTAAAATACACCTCCTGAGACCTTTTTTGACTTGATGTTATTCAAAACACGAAAATTTAAACTTTGTAGACCTGTATTTAGCATTTCTTTTACGATTGCACACATTTTAAATTTGATGAAATTACTAAGATGTTTTATGGGGAATTCGCATCTTTGCAACTTCATTTGTAACTTCAAAATTAAAGTATCTACAGTAATTTTTTCTCTAGTGGATCCGAATTTCTTTGTTGAAAAACTTAGCTGAATTGAGTTATGTAATACAGTAAAATAATGTAGAGTAACTGAGCACGTTAATTTTCAAATTCAGCTGCAGAAATATTAAACATTTGATTTCAAAACTCATGTTTTAGTAAAATAGTCGCTAATTTTAAGTCAAAAAAAGAAAATTGTTATATAGAAGAAAACGGAATCAAACCAGAACAGCATATGCCAAATATAACATGGAAATAAATTGGCGATACGGTATTCTTATTCAACTAAGTTGCTAGTGAGATCTTAGGTTGCTATTTGAATTTCTATATTCACATAAATCAAGCCATGATAAATATGTCATCCAGTACAAAACTATCTTACCCCTAACCCCTAACTATCTTACCCCTCCAACTCCAAAATTGTTTGATTTTTCTTTAACAAAATTTTGGCTGAAATATAAATCGAATCAAAAT
>JAHXMU010000009.1:6419123-6435274 GCA_019455685.1 Philornis downsi
CACGAAATCCCATACAGAGAACCAAAACAAAAATATAAAAAACCACAATTAACAAATGCGAAATGAAGACAAAAAAGTCATGAATATGCAAAAAAATGCAGCTGCAAAAGAGTAATTCCAGTGAAAATGTCGTTAAAAATACAACGGCAAACAGTTCAATGGAAATTACCACCTCTCTGCACGGCGTTCGGTGTTGCAGTTTCGTGGCCTAACTTTATTGCCATGTTGTAATATTGTAATAAACCAAAAATTCCATTGAATTTGCTTATCTTTTTATATTTAAAATAAGAATAACCGTTGTGCGAAAATGTATCCAACTGACCCCGTTACAATTTTTTTGTTTTGTTTCTGAAACCTTTCAATAAACTACCAGCAACTTTATTTCGAATTAGGTGTTTTACTAACAAAACTCTCTGGCTGCATTTATCGTTTTTTTTTTTTTACACAGATGTATATGAAACATTAATTTGCTTCAGCCATTAAATAAATTTCCAGTCCACAGTGACCTTCGACAAGAGAAAATAAGAAATAACTCTGGCTTTTCATGGGCTTCAGTTTGCACTACCCTAAATACAATACTATAATTAATTGTCATTGTAAATTGTTTCAAATGCACAACAAATAAATCAAGTGGCAAACAATAGAAAGGAAAATTTTTGTACAGCGTCATGTTTTCTGTATGTCAGCCAGCTATTCAGCACGGACGCTGTGAAACTCATGCAACGAAATGCATTTCAATTAATGTTGTTACAAACTTAATAACAAACAAAGAACACAAAAAAAGCAAATAAATTAAAGTTGTTAGACAATTAATGCATTTTAGCATAGCTGAATTACGCTATAATTATAAGAATGTCAACTTAATATTATCGACATAATCCGTTTAATATATGCTATATTAAAGGCATTTAAATACAAGTATAATTCAACGACAGTTACATCTAAAGTACATTGTAAATATTACGATCCGAATGTCAAAGTCAACTTGAGCTGAATAGCATCTACGTTTATGTAAACATAACAATAACAAAAAGTTTGACTTAAATGGAAAAATTGTGATTCAGCAAACATTTTTCAAAAGACAACGCAGTAAAAAGCGTGTAAGCGCATATTATACTAATAAAGAATGCAATTCAGCTGGCACATTTCAAATACTTCAGAAGAAATATGTTTCTGTAAGACAGTTCAAACAAAAGCGTTTAAAAGCAAAATGTAATTTAAATTTGCACACAAATTTATCGCACAAAAAAAAAACTTAAAAACAAATTCCCTTGCATCTCATGAATGAGCCATAGCAGAGCTTCTCACATTCAAAGAGCTTATGCTCGTTTTATTATTCGACTCGCTCGAAAAACATACAATTATGTTATCTAAATAACATAAAATAAATTTAGTTCACTTCTAAATTTAATTCAGCAACTAATTTTTTCGATAATCATTATTAAGAAATGGGATGGATGTTATTCAGCTAACACTTTAACAATTTATCTTAACAATTTTTTTAGAATATAATAACAAATACTTAACACAAATGCAAAAACTGTGATGCTTCAATCACTTTTCTATATATTCTCAATGAATATAATTTTAAAAAACATTTAAGCATTTATTATGTCAATAATTACTTATATTTAGCTGGCATTTTTGAAATACTACAGAAGAAAAGATTTGCTCAAACAGTTTGAAGTAAAAAATACTTTTAATTTATACCTTATAAATACACTTTTTAGTCATTAGGTTATTTAATTAAAGCAAACTTGGTCAATATGAATGGAGTAAACCCCTTTTAGCAGCTCAAAATGTGTCTCAGCAATTAATTTTAACTGCAGTTGTTGTTAAAAACTGTTTTTAATATTATTCAGCTAACATTTTACCAATATCTCAGAAGAAAATTTCGCAATTCAATAAAAAAAAATGTTTAAATCAAATGCGTCAGCAGTCATTTTTCTATGACCATTCAGCAGTCATTTTTCTATGAATATTACACTAAAAAAGATTTAAGCCCTTTCAATTCAATTCAAAAACTTGCAAAGAATAAAACCTTCCAATATATTCAATGAATTATATAAATAAAATAAGCTTAAGTTCAATATTAAGAACAAAGCTTTATTCAGGGACTCAAAACATCATTCAGCGATTAATTTCTATACTGCATATTCTTCTATCAACTAGCAGCTCACATTTCCACGAATATTCCTTGAGATAAATCTTACATCAGCGAAGTTATTAGCTGAATAACATTAATCATTGATACAATAACTTCTTGGACACGTTTTAAATGACGTTTACTACTACTTTCTGTTATTATAAATTATGCTAATTTATGAAAACTGAATGCGAACATATTCAATCAAAAGTGACCGGCAAGCAGAATAATATATTTAGGAAATATATAGGAAAATATATGACAAAATGTTTAAAATCGTAGAGGAATTATGGTGAAATTTGCAATGAAAATTAGTAGATGAATTACGAATTAAGGTACTTTGTGAAAAAAATTAGTTAGCAGAGACATATTTTCTACCAAATTCTGTAAATATACAAGAAATTTCATGAAAATCATTTCCTTCTATTAGCTGAATGAAGTCTTTCACATTCGGTCACATTCGCTTAATATTATTATTGTTTACAAATATTATTTATGGTTTACAAATAATTTAATTAATTCAGCATCTAACTTTCATTGCAAATGTGTTCATGACTAATTCAAATAAATAATTCATAAAAATAATGTGTTTTTATGTTGTCATATATGTCTAAATATAGATAAAATCAAACTGTTACTTTTTAAGATAATAAGCCCCAAAAAAGCTAATTCAGCGGAAATCTTTTTGAAATGTATAATTTTTGAAATTACTTGGCAATTATTAGAGTAACAAGAGATGTAATTCAGCTACTACTCATGACGAAATATTTGTTTACTTTTTTAAGATAAAAAACCCCAGAAAAGCTAATTCAGAGGAAATCTTTTTGAAACGTATAATTTTTGAAATTACTTGGCAATTATTAGAGCAACAAGAGATGTAATTCAGCTACTACTCATGACGAAATATTTGTTATGACCTTGTTTACCAGCAAATATACCCGGGTTCAATTCCGCATACAGACACCTATCGTTATTTAAGCGGCAGTCATTCGATATGTCTGACGAACACTTCGGGCAGTCCAGTAATCGACAAGTCTGGTAGATGTTTCTCAAATAGTCGTTAAACTGCAGGTCACGTTAATTGAGCCTGCAAATAGAATGCATGTAAACTCACTGAATGTGAGAAGCTTTTCTATATCTCATTCATGGCATTCAAGGGAATATGTTTTCTTTTTATTTATGCATATAAAAGGAGTAGCGTAGAAACACACAAATCATCTGCATTATAATTCAATTGAATTCTTTAAATTTTACAGGAAATTTTGAAAATTTAAACATTGTTTGGAATTTGCATAAATTCTTAAAAATTATGTGAAATACTATTATACTATACTATTATACTATACTATACTATTATAACATTTTTTTGTACTATTATAACATTTATTTGAGTCTTTGAATATTCCAATCTAAATGTTTTAAACATTTAATTTATATGAGGACATAACATTAAGAGATATTTATTTCGAAAAAATTATTTTTTGTATAAGAATAATTCATACAAGAAGCTATGGTTTCGATGAAACTTTTATTTCATTATAATGCTTAGACCTTGCCATTATTTACGAAATATAAAGTCATTTAAATGTCCGCCTCTGAATTGGATCTTTTCGAGATTGTTTTCAAAAACACGTGGCCCAGTGACACTTCCAGGCCATAATGCGTACCAAACAGTCACATTTTCCTGATTCAAAAGCATTACCACAATCAGTTCTGGGTTCTGAGAGTCCCACATGCTACAATTGTGCTTATTGACATAACCACCGAATGAGAAATGAGCTTCACCGCTGAAGAAAATTTTGTTCGACTGAAAGCCCACGTTTGATTCACTACTTTTGTAGGAAGTTTTAACCATCTTTAAGTGTTTCTCGGTCGTTAAACGATCTACATTTGTAATTAGCAAACCTTTTGCTAAATAAATAACACTTCAGATGACAGGTATTTAACAGCTGACAGTGTTGTCAGACCAGCGGATTTAAAACCGCTAAACCATTAACTTTATATGATAAAGTGAGTGCTTTGCAAAGAAAACGTCTAATTCAGTTAGCTGAATATGCCATGTTAATATAACTTTAGAAGATAAAATATAATTGAAATTGAAAATTATAATATAATTGAACTTTCTGAGTATATACAGGTATATATATATGTATATATATATATTTATTTATTTTCTTCGATATGGATAGCGAACAGCGTACAGTGAACAGTGAATATTATGTGGCTCTTTTGGTTTATTTTATGGCAGGAATTAAAACCGTCAAAAGCCGTCCTCAAAGAACGAAATTTTTATATTACTAAAAACAAAATGAACAATATCGCATTAAGGTTTTAATGGCGGAATTGCATGGACTGTGTTCTGTAGTTACAAACATTTGAACAAACTATACTTATGAAATATGCAAACAAACCTATGCAATTCAGTCAATATAATAAGATTATTACAGCTAATTCTTAGAAGAAATTGTCAAAATTGGTTTACATTACATTACACTGTTATTCAGCTAACTGGTTATAAGTAAGCTCTTCGTTTAATTAATCACTTTAACGAAATGTACATTTCCTACGAAATTCAGCTGACGAAATAAGAACGCTTTCGCTGTTCTGAAAGCTAAATTTAGCCAATATTTGTTTGTATTGCTAGGCAGTGTATCATTGAGCTAGCTGGGCACACACATCTTACTGAATTTTGCACATTCGTTTCCTAAATTACATTAAGGAAATGTAAAATTTTTAGAAAATTCACAGAAACATCATGTTTTCCATTTCTTAATTGAGTTTTCACTTTACAGTTGACTATTTGTTATTCATACATTTCAACCTGTTTACAACTTGCAAACATGTTATCTACGTTATGGGATCCACTCGAGGACTTCACAGCTCATAAGCTCTGCTGTAGAGCTGTATGGGGGAAGGGAATTAAGGCAGTTAAATAACTTGCATTTGCAAATACCTTGAAGTAAGCCGAATAAGGCAACGACATACATAAAACTACAGAGAGTGAATGAATACCAAATTATGATGCATAACAAGAACAACTACATAAACATACACTATATTCAGCTAACATGAAAGCAATAAATACTCCAAATACTCAAATAAGAACACTTGCAATGAACTTTGGAGTTTAGAAATAATCAGCAATGGCATGACTGCCATGACCACCACCAGAAGCTTTCATATGGTGGTCATCCAAAGTAAACAGGAATAGAAAACGTACGAGTTGAGCGCATTGTGTATTCAGCAAGTCCACAGAACGTACAGTATATATTCAGCGAGGGGAAAATCATGTTATGGCCTTTCTTTAAGGCCACTTCTGTCCATTTTACTTGGGTTTATGCAGTTTCGTTTGCTTCTATTTAAGCAGTTATATGGCACAGTAAAAGCAGTAAAAGCATAGAATCATGAAGTAGTTTGCAAAAACTGAGGAAAAACGAGGAAAAAAATGCATGAAAATAAACGAAACTCAAAACAAAAACGCAAAAACACACACAATACAGCAAAAAAGATGAAAGAAGAAATATGTACGTGCCATGAAATAAAAGAATGTAACTCGTTGTAGTTGTAATAAAAATGTGTGTACTCGTCAGTACATGGCATACTCGTATGGCTACGAGAGAGGTCTGCAACGGTGGTCCGTTGTTGTTACGGTCTTAGTTGGTTTGGCTAGAAAACTAGCGGACCGAATGGCGGCAGAGCGAAGCGTTTATCGTGCCGGCAGTTTGAAGTTATATGGACGGTACAAGAACAGCAAAACAACAAACTCCGAAATAATGTTGAATTGTCGTTTCTAGATTTTTTGGTTATTTTTTTTTTTTTTCGTTAGTTTTAAGAGGATTTGATAGCTTCAGATGCATTTCATGAAATGTTTTCGGGATGTTAGGCAAGTACACGGTACAAAATTGATATAGATGGAAATATTTTCGTATTCAGCTAGGAAAAATATGCATTCAGCTAAAGAATTTATATTATTTTTTTTTTGTAAAATCGAGAATCGAGAATTTACGCACATTAGAGCAAACTCAGCTAGTATGCAAAAGCGAATTGGGAATTCGTCTGAACAATTTTATAAGATTTTTACAGACATATTTTGATTAGTTAGCACTAAACTAGAGTTCCCTGTAGTTTAGAATACCATTTCAACTATTCTATTAAAATTAAACATTCGATATTTATCTTAGCAAAACACTATTTCTATTTCATGTTTGCTTTTTTGAAAATTAATGCAAATAAAAAATATTAAACTTAAACCAGCACACAATTCTAAAATTTGCACACATTCGTAGAAATTACGCAAAATGTCGATTTTCTTTGAATATTTCAATACCTTAATCGAAAAGCCTTCAAGCCTTGATTCAGCAGTAATTTTGTATGACATATTAGTTTTCATTTACATTAGTAAAATGTTTACGAAAAATTACAACCTGATTAGTATTTTATTAATTCAGCAACCACTTAGACTACTGCCGGGCAGGCAGCATTTTTTTTTATTTTAATTTTTACTGTTCCATTTAATGGGAACTCATTTCTTCAGCTGGCCTCACATAATTTAGTACGCATTTTAATTCTTATGTAAGCCATACGCTTAATTCAGAAAAGCTTTGTATTAATTCAGCTAATTTTACATTCACTACTTTGCACACTCTATTCTGCATTTCAATGCATTCAGCTAACGTTGTTGTTCATAACTTGACGTTCGCTTCCTTTCAGTTTTAAAAAGTCAGATGTTTACTTATTTCTCCGAGTGTACTTGGCCATTTTGCACAAGTTTTTTTCTTTTGCCTCCGCTAGCTGCTAAGCTAGACACGCTATTTTTTGTGTTTCCAAAAGCTGTGCAAAGTATTTTATGTACGTTTTTCTGTGCAAAGCATTTTATGTACGTTTTTCAACTTTTTTTCTCGTTTTTACTCTGAGCAGTTCCGATTGAATGGTTGGTATCACAAACAACCAGGTTTTTTGTGGTAATTTTGTTTTTCTCTATTTAATGCTGCTGCAGTTGCTGTTGTTGTGAATGGGTGCATTTGAAAACGTTGGAATGTAGTGCTTCATGTTGCACATAATACTACAATGGCACCAAGAGCAACAACAAACTCATGAAAACTAACCTTAAGAGATCATATAGCTTGTTCAGATCTTTGTGCTGTTTTTTTTTCTTTCTGGCTGTAAATTCCATTCCAGCCAGACAACGAACGCCACGACCAAACTATTCCTCATTGCTATGGCAACAAATCAACAATTATTTTGTGAGTGATCTCGCCTATATTTGCTCGCATTAATGATTTCATGGATATTTAGCAAAATGTTGCTCGTGTTGAAAATGAATTCGTAATTTCATTCCAACTGCAAATGAAAGCGCTTAAGCACAACACACCATAGCTATTAATAACTTTATAAAGAAAAAGGTGTTCAAATTAACAACAAATGTATTACTCGGGCTGAATATAAAGAAATTTTAATGTAAAATATGTAAAGTGCAAAGTTGGCAGGTAATTTATTTTGTTTAAATCTCGTTTTTATTAGCTGAATTGAAAATAACAATAACAAAAAAAAATTATAAATAAACGCAAGTCATAATGCACTGAATAAAACATTTGCTGAATTGACTTAAACCCAGCTGAATTGTAGTTGCTTTTCCAAAATACTAAAACAATGCAGGTGACATTGATATAAAATAATAATGGAGAAAACTTGATTTAATTTTCGGCAGCTGGAACTTATTTTTATCATAAACTTAGAGAAATTTGGCACAATTAATTATGAGGGGTGAAGGAAGGAGGCTGAATTGAGTTTCATGTAGCTGAATAGTAATTTTTGATGCAAGCCGTGAAACAGTGAACGTTCGATTTAATTTTCACATGCAACTTATGAAGCTGAATTGAGTATTTTTAACGGACTTTAATGGAGAAAACCAACAAAACTGCATCTTTTTAAAACGTAAGTTATAAACATTACACAACATCGCGACATATGTATATATCAGTCCCAACAAAGGTCGAACATATTATAAGAAATCGAATATAATAAGTTACATAAATTAAATAACTAAACATTTCTTTAACCAGCTGAATAGAGCAAAAAAGTTTTATAAAGTAAGGAAACATAAGAAAAATCATAACAAAAACAGTAAAACTTAAGTTTAATCTACAAATCCTAAACAAATTAATAACAATTGTAGACACATTACTTTATAATTTAAAGAAGTTAATCGAATTAAGATTTTATTTCTTCCAAGCAACTGTTTATAAAAGAAATTAGAGGAAAACTTCAATTAAATAAGAGTTCACCACACCGAATGTGAGTTCTACCATTTGTTTATGAAACTGAAGTACTTTAAAGAAAACCCCTAGAAAAGCACCAACATAAAAACAGAACAAAAGTATATTCAATAAATTATATTAATGATTTAAGTAGCTGCGTTTATTTTTAACCAGCTGAATAAGGCAATAAATTCTAAGCTAATAAATAATGATAAATGACTACACGCACATTCAGTTACATCTTAAAGAAATTAATCTATTTAAGGTCTTTTCTCAACCGACGAATATTTCATTTGTTAGGTTAATAAGAACTAGAAAGACTTTAAAAAAGGAAACTTATCATAACTAAATACTGTTTTAGCTGGATGAATGGAGCAATGAAGACTTTCAAAGTAAGAAAACGGAAACGGAACGGAAATATGTCAACTTCAGCTGAATTCAAAAAAATTTCAATTAATTACTAATAACTTGGAAAGTAGACATCATTCAAATTGATCTTTTCCCACCTCATAAATATGAGTAAACGAATGAAATGGAAAAGTAATTTTCATTCAATTCTACATGCTGAATAAAAACTCTTCCAGCTAAATATAAAATTGAAAGACTTTAAAGAAAGCAAATCTATCATAATTCATGAAAATAACACAAATACATTAACTGAATTCAAAGAACTCTAAAAATGATTAATAAATTTAAAGCAAGTTAAATAGAATGTTAAACAAAATTATACCTAAAACAAAACAAATTATTCTAAACCGAAATGGTCAATTCGCCCGAATGGTCAATATAAATATGTTGTTATTAAATTTAATTAGAAGAATTAGATGTACTCTTCGTAAGTACATATTAAAACGATTTTATGGAAACTGGTTTTACAGAATTTCTAATTATTTCATACGAAAGATTCATTCTTTTTACTACTGCAAAAATAAATCAGCTGAATTAAAATTTCCTTACTACATATGTGAGCACTACTGAAAATAGTAAGAAGCTTAAAAAAGTCTATAAAATGTAATCGTTTTATTTGGCTGAATTAAGTTTTTGTCAGCTGAAGCTGAAGTTGCATATAATTTTTTAAGAAACTGATGGAAGATTCAAAATATATAGCTAAAGTCTTTATTTGTTAGTTCAATACCAAAACTAGATATTTTAAAAGAAATAAATATAAGTTTTTGTCAAGATATGATATATGCTATAATTAGATTAGATGTAATAGATAAATATATAGTATTGAACCTTGTTGCAGATTGAATAATTTTTCAGAATTGTTTTTCATATGGGATAATAATTTTTTTAGTTAGTAAAATACCTGAATTTAGTGTTTTTTAGTCAAATATCAAAACTTTACATTTTAAAAGAAATAAACGTATTTTGTAATTTGATATAACCAAATAATTACCAAGATAACCAAGTAAACATTAGCTGAATTGACATAATTTAAATATATTTAGGGTTCTATTAAGAATATCTGACTGTAAAAACAATACAATACATTCAACGAGCTAATCAGCTGTATTGCAGCTTTTATTGTAAAGCCTTTAATCATAAATCTAACACTTTTTGTAGTTATTTGAATTGGAGTTTTCTACGAGGAAATGTGAACTTTGAGCAAATTTTATAAATTGGAATGTCAAAAAGATTGTTAATTTTAAATAATTTTTACGTAAAAACCTTGCTAAGAAGAACTGCATTCAGTAGGCTTGTAGCTACATAGAAATTATATATGTTGCTGAATCTAAAGATTGTTAGCTGAATGTAAAAACTAACATGTTTTGTGCCATACTATAATGCGTCCAAGCAAATATCAAATTAGTTTAGTAAATGGCAGCAGAACTGTATAAATTAGAAGTTTTTATTCTAAACTGTGATCTTAACATCATAAAATATTGGATAATTTTTCACCAATTTATTGAAAAAGTAGATGAATTGCATTTAAGTGGTTGAATTGCCGGTTCGTTGGAGTAAGTATAAAATTTTTCAAATTTTCTGAATAATTTATAAGAAACACCAATTTTAAACTAGCTTTATGTCGTATATAAAGCATTCAAACAGGAACTGCATATGCGAGTAATGCATATTAAGCTATGATATCTTTTAAGTAGCTGAATTTCCGTTTCGTTCGAGTAAATATAAAATTTTTCAAATTTTCTAAATAATTTATAAGAAACATCAATTTTAAACGAGTTTTATGTTGTATGTAAAGCATTCAAAATGCAAGTAATGCATGTTAAGCTAGGATGTCTTTTAAGTAGCTGAATTGCCGTTTCGTTCGAGTAAATATAAAATTCTTAAAATTTTCTAAATAATTTATAAGAAACATCAATTTTAAACGAGTTTTATGTTGTATATAAAGCATTCAAGCAGGAACTGCATATGCAATACTCGCAGCTACAAAGAAAATGTTCAAAGAATTCTTATACAATATAAGAAACAAATCAGATTTATGCAGCTGAGTTCAGTTGTTATTAGCTGAATTGTATATGGAGCCATCCTAAATAACAAAAACAAATCTATATATATGTAAACATAAATGTAACCCCATCTGTGTTCAATGCAGCTCAAGGGAATTGTAATAGTTTTTATACGTAAACAACTGATAGTAAGTGGCAACTAGAAAGCCCTTACATCACTTGTTAACAATGTTAAGTGTTTCAATGTAAACTAACACAAGAGTTTAGCGGCTATAAAAAAAAGCTAACATGTACTGAATAATAAGAATTGTGCTTTTCATTAACGTCATCAATTTAGTATAAGTTGAATGGAGATGTTTGCACTGGCTTTTTAGCATTCTAGAAAACTACTATTCCATATAACAGCTAACACATACATACATATGTTGTATTGGATGTGCATTAACATTTACCTAAATTGTGTATTAATTACGTTGCATGTTCTAAAAACCCATTAACAGTTTCATTGTCGTATTAAAAATAATTCAAATTTTTGTTGGCTGAATGAAGGAGTATTCAACTGAACATTATAGTAGTTATGAATTCAACTTTTTCAGCAAATATACTAATTGTAAGGCATATGTAAAATTATTTAGAAGGTCCTTAGACGTAAGCCTCTCTTAAATTAAAAGGATTCTTAGTATCGATGGGCGCAAATTGTTATGAATCCGATGCATAAAAGATATCCTAAGGTATCCTAATGATATCCTAAGTTTCAAAACATAATTGTAAACCGCAGTTTCAATAGTTAACTTTATATATTTTCTGACAATCCTGACAATCTATATCTTCAAAATTAAAAAAAGATGTTCTTTGTACGAATAAATATAAGAATTCCTAATGCAAATATATTTAATTCGGTTAACATTTTGCTTAAATTACTTAGTACATGTCATAAAAATAACTACGTTTAAAATGTCACTTATCATAAATTCCTAATAAGATTGAAGTTAGCTAAATCAACTCGTTTTTTTAACTGAACGTAGTTTTAACTGATTAACATTAAACATTTGAAGTGTGTGTAGACATTAATATAAAAGTTCTTTTTTGGAAACAAACTTAGCCAGTTAACTGACGGCTTTTTGGTAAATGACAGATTTATTAGCTGTCAGTTGGTAAATTAAGTTCTCCATTAGATGTCTTGCATAATGTTTATCTATCTATGGCAATTGCACCATGATGCTGCCAAATTTGTGTATTTTAGTGTACAAAAAAGTGAGAAGTTATACGTTTCAGAGGTAGGGAGATATAGAGGAAAATTGCAACAATGATAATAACATTAATGTTAATATTTCCGTTTACCAAAAACAAAAAATGAAGTTTTATCAAACATTCAATGTCGTAATACATCAAATATGTCATAAAAATAACATGCTGATACCCAGTCAAATGTATTTCTTCTAATACAAGTAAATTTTCCCAATATATTTATATTGTTAAGTAGTTATAGCAAACTATTTATAGAGATAATTCTGAAGCTCCACATTCTCATTTTATTTTACTATTTTAGTCACTATTTCCGTTATGTAAACAATAATCGCTAAAAGTTGCATTACAACCGAAAGAAAGCTAAACGTAACACAGAGACAATTGTGAAAGTGTGTATATTTATTGAAATTAATCGTGTGACACCTATCGTCAAATAATTATAATTATACCTACAAAACGAAGAGTTCAATCGCAAAAATTACTTGAGTGAGAATTCCATCAAATTGCAGCTCCCTTACAGATGAAAACAGATCATCTGTCTACAATCCCAAAATAATATTTGGGACGAAGTAATATTTGTAAAGTTGGCACTTGAGAGTAAAATTTAGACGAAATCGAACCATACCTTCTCGTAGCTCCCACACAAGTTGATCTATGAGCACCAACATTTTGCCACACTTTAACGTCCAATAGATGTTTAGCTTTTAACCAATTTTTACACAAATTAACAAGTTTCTAGTTTTCACTTGGGAGCAAAATTTAGACGAAATCGAACCATACTTTCTTGTACTTCCCAAGGATGTAAAGACTTATAAATATAATCACACAACAACGTCGTTTTGAATGATCTGATTTTGGCCAAATTTTTCACCATGTGAGACATTTCTTATCTTCCCCTGATTGCATTCTTTTAGCTCCTATAAATATGGATCTTTAGGCCTTAAAATTTTGATCACATTACAGCATATTATTGGTCGTTGGCTAAATGATAAACATTTTTTCTTGCTTTAGCTAACTTTGATAATTTATGCGAATAGCCTTCCAAAAAGATGATTTCAGATATGTATATTCAAATTTTAGTAATTTTTGCAAACGTTGATTTCACACATGTAAAAAAATGTTCTATGTTTTTCCCCAATTTTTTTATTACAAATATAGAGGTTTGAACTATAACAAAAACAAAAAAATAATTACTTATTTATAATTATTCAACAAAGTTTTGAAAAACTTTTCGGCACTCCTGAAGGTATACAAACTTGTTTTTGGACGATTTAACTAACAACATTTTTTTAAGTTGCAGAAAAAATTTTTAGATTCTTCTGATTTTATTTTAAGAATTATGGCTTAAACTTTTAGAATAAAATAAAAAAAAAATAAAATTTAACTTTTTCTTCAAAACTTTTGTCCTGCTCCTTCAAACTTATACAAAATTTTAGCTCTCCACCAAAAAATTGGCATTCTTCGAAGCCATTTTTAACAGATACATTTAAATTTTATAATAATTTAGCAGATTTTTTTTAATTACAAATTCTTTCTTCTAATAACAAAAAATCAAATCTGATAATTTTCTTTAAGAAGGAGTTTAGCGAATTGTCTTCCCAAAATTTTTTACGTTTGCTGCCCTCTTGTTGTAGCAAAATTTTGTGGCTTTAAGTCGTTGGTTTCAGAACTTAATAAAACTATATAATAAAATCAGGCTAATTATTTATAGCTCAATTTGTCCACTATGTAGCGGATTTAAACCATTTTTTGTGGCTTCTGGAAATTTTGGAATAATTAACTTAATCCTTATTTCCACCGGACCCTTCAATTGGAGGAAAGTTGTAATATAAAAAAACATTGGAGTTTAATTTGTAATTTTGAACAAAAAAAAAAACATTATACTACATTTTTATCAGGTACTTTAACTTTTTAATAACAATTTGTTAATTTAAAAATTCCTTCCACAGCATCTTTAAATTTCATTAAAGATTTTCATAGATTCTTAAGGACTATTTAACTTTATGGTGTTATGTGTTATGTTATTAGGTAATACTTTCTCAATTTTTTCTACACTTGTCACTTTTACTACTTTTTGTTATAAATTATTTTCTATATTTTACCTTTTGTTTTGTTTTGTATAGTTTCCAATTTTTTGCCACTTTTTTTCTTTAGTAGCTTCTTATTTGAATTAGCATAGATATATTCTAACTTTCTCAATGCTTTAATTCCGTTTTATTTCGTTTAAATTTTTTTTTTAGAAAATTTTTATTATTTTTCACAGACTTTTTGATATTTTCAATCTTTAAGAAACTCTTTTTCTTTATGATTAATTTTCTGCTTGATTTTTTGTTTCTCCAACTTCTTTGTTGTTTCTTGGAAATTTTTGTGTTTCACTTTGAGGGCTTTTCGTTGTATTTGTTTCTTTTTAGTTGTGGTTGTTGCCACTTTTTTTGCTCGTTTCACCTTAATTTTTATCGATTTTCTTCATTCGTCGGCCACATAGTTGTGCGGTAGCAAATTTTTAGCTTCTCTCAATAATTATTTCACAATTATTCATCTAGATTTCGGGTAAAATTAATTGATTTTATTGCTTTTTTTTCTTTTGTTTAATGGATTTTTTTTTTATTTTTTATTATTTTTTTTTTTTTTTTTGCTGTTGTCGAATATTTCACTTCTTCATGTTATGGTGATTGGTGGTTACCAGGTAATCCAGAAACAGGTCGCGCATGCTCAATACCAACTTATCGACAAGTAGAAGCTGCTTGAAACCAAAAAAAAAACTCGTATTTGCTGCGCCAGTAGAAAGAACTCTGCTGGATACTGGATTTCCAATTTTGGGATTTTAATTAAAAATGGAATTAACAAAACTTTTTAGACGAAACTTGTTGGAAACAAACAACAATTTTTCGTCGTTATTAATTAAACAATTTAGTTTTGCTTAAATAAAACGCGCTCGTTGAACGTCAAGCGTACGGCGAACGACACCTTAGACACAGCGCGAGTTGTACGTTGGAAACCGCGTTCAGGGTCTGAGCTGCTGTGGCCAAAGACTAAACGCCAGAGTCGTCACTGAGTACATTTGGCCGTCGTCATTGTAGCCCCCTGGTAGAGCAGTTGGTTGTTTGTGATTTTGAGTGGAGAACCTGTATGGGATGGCGATGGTACTCAGACAACTCGTATATGATTGTTTGCTTATCGCCTATTTTGTTTTAATCGCCCTCTTTCGGGCTCTTTGCTCTGTACAGTGTGTTGCGTTTTCTTGTTGTTGTGATTGTTATTGTTGCCGTTGCTGTTGTATTTGGGATTTGGAAAACAATTAGGTCCCAATGAACGAACAGTCGGCACACACAAGCTGTAGCCGCCCGACCCCCACACTCAGAGCGTGAAATGTTTGTTTGTGTGTGGTTTCCAAAGTGGGTCTAATCAATTCCGTTTTGTGTTTATCTTTAGCCATAAGTTTGCTTTCATTTAGGTTCTCTTGTTTTCCAGGCCATACATACAGAAACACTTGTTAATTAGCCACTATTTGCATTGGGGCGGTGAGCACAAGAGCACAAATGCTGGCTTTTGTTTGTCTTCTGATCTTATGTTTTTATTGCCTTTCTGAGGAAGCAAAAAAAAAAACTGGGCCCATTTTGGTGGCTGTAGATTCTAATGGTTATCTACCCTGCACCCAATGATTGTTTAGATAGATAGTGGCCAGCTTTATCTAAAGAATGTTGACGGGAGTTGTTATCTCTTCTCACACTCTCTCTCTCTCTCTCTCTCTCTTCCGCACTCTTTTTTCAATGTAAATCAAATGGCAAATGAGAAGCAAACTGATATTTTAACAGTAATAATACGCTCTTAGGTTCCAACTAAGCATAATTACAGAGACATTTGACATAGCTGCAATAAGCAGTCAGGCTCAGAGAGGCTTTTTTGCACTCTTTAGTTCTGGTTGAATGCTTCTTACAGGTTAAATTTCATATCAACTCAATTTGTTTAATTCTCTCGGAAAAGAGTTGCTGGCACAGTGGCTAAAAAACATCAAAAATGGCAAAAATGACATTGGTATCAGAGTGTAGGATTATACAGGGTTGCCCATATTCGACGGACCCATGTTTT
>JAHXMU010000010.1:0-43475 GCA_019455685.1 Philornis downsi
ACGGAGGTGGCCTTATTGGAAGCCACACATGTATAGTTGCCCGCATGATGAGCTCTCACAATGTCTATGGAGAGGGCACTAATCTTTTTACCCAACTTTACCATGGATACGTCATAAACATCATCATTGATACGACGTCCATTAAAGAGCCACGTAAAATTCACAGGAAAATCACCCGATGTCACCAAACATTGAACACTAGCCGATTCACCAAAATTGGAAGGATCATCACCAAAATCGAAATGAGCAATTTTAGGAGGTACTGGGGCCGGGGTTTTTGGTAATAGGAAGTTTGAAAGGGAAAAAGAAAACAAACCAAAGCATTATAATTATAAAACTATCAGAAACACACCATTAACTTTTAATTCAGCTGTGTAATTAACACTTCCAGCACGATTTGCGGCTATACATGAATAATTTCCACCATGTTTGGCAGCCACTGATTCAATGGTTAGTTCATTGATGCGTTTACCGCGTTTTGTTGTGTAGATTTCCAAGTAATCATCAAAAGGTTTATCATTTAAGGCCCAGGTTATGTTGACGGGCAAATCCCCGCCCGATACAATACACTGAACATTTACAAATTCACCAAAACCCATAGGTTCGCCGTCGCCAAATGAGAAATGATTAATTTTGGGAGGAACTGAGTGTAGAAGATAACAAATAACATTAGGAAATTTGATATTTTAAACATGAATTTCCTTCTAGTTAACTTTTCAAAAGAATTCAGCAAAATTATTATAGGTACAGCTGTCAAATATTGTCATATTATCTAACAATATTTTGCATAATTCGGTAAAAAATACTTCGCTTTAATGCATTGCTTATTAAGCAGCCTTGCTGAATGACATTAAAACAAAGGCAATTCTGGATTTTAACCCAGAAAGTCGTTAAGTTAATTCAGCTAAGCATTTTACTAGCCCAAATTTTAAATGACATCCTTGCTGATCACATTTAGCTGGATAGTTTTAAAAGTAAATTATGTCAAATTTGAAGGGCTTGACTTATAAACTACTGGACTAGACTGGAAAACTATATCAAAATGTTAAGTATTTTCCTGAAACTCTGGGGAAACGCTGAGTAAATACATGAATAAATTGTTTTCGAAATTAGAATTATCCACACTCCATGAATAACAAGTGAATAAATTTCTTACAAAAATGTTTGCTGAATACATTTTAAAGTAATTCTGCAAAAACTGTCAATACGGTAGTGCACGAAGCATCAAGTTTGCTGTAATATTTATATAATTCAGCTAGTTATTTCGCCCCTAATTATACTTAGCCTACATCAGTAAATTGTAAATCAGATATATTCACCGAGGATTCAATTAACAACATACAATTGTATAAATTTCTAACAAAAGTGTATGTTTTAATCAAAATGAAGTAAACCTTTTATTTCTATGATGGAGACAGCTTCAATTCTAGTCTTACATTTTGTATAATTCAAATTTTAACAACTTACATAACATTTATTTATGTCACAAATCAAATATTTGTAGTAATTTAACAATTCACGCAGTGTTACCATTTTAAATATACAGAATTTACTGACTTTTATTTAAACTAGATTTCTCTTTTGTCTCCTTCTGTATTTAAGAAAATGTTTCCGAATTTCTTATTCACTTAAATGTTTTTCTATTCACTATTTTCATCATAAATTCAAATTCAAATAGCTCTTCTTAAGCATTCTGAATTCAGCAAAATCAAAAGCAGCTTGGAAGATAACAATCAAACATATGCATACACGCAAGACCTCAGCACAATCAAAAATATAAGTTTTTTGTAATTCAGCTAACCTATAACGCCATCAAATCAATTCAAATCACACATTACGTAAAACAGACGCCCAAAAAAGGTATCTTCAAATGTTTTAAAGGTCTGGGGACTTAAGGAAAAACTAAAATAAGCAATTTTAACACCATTTAGCTGCGTTTACGAGTATATTGTATAATAATTTCCAAAAACCAACCATTCACTATCAATTCAGCTGAATGTTCTGTTCTGCCAGCTGAATTTGTAGCTATGCATGTATAAATTCCTGCATGTTTTGCTTCAATAGCATCTATCATCAAACTGTTAATGCGTTTGCCTCTCTTTTCAGTCAAAATATCAAATTCCGGTAGCAGGGGGTGTCTGTTTAATGTCCAGATAACCGATACCGGCAAATCGCCACCCGATATGGTACAATAAACCGATACAGGTTCACCGAAATTCAACGGTTCATCGCCAAATGAAAATGGAGTAATTTTGGGAGGAACTTTATAGAGGGGACACGAGGTGTAAGGAAAAATGATTTCAAATGGAGGAGAATAAAAAAAAAGAAAATATACAAAAATAAATTAATTGTTTACATTTCAAATCAAACCAACCATTCACAATTAAACGGGCAAAATGTTCAGTAACACCGGCCTTATTTTGGGCACGACATGAATAGTTGCCAGCATGATGTGCAGATACCGATTCAATGGTCAGAACATTAACTCTTTTTCCCAAACGAGCCAAGGAAATATCATGAAAACTATCAATAGGTTTGCTGTTTAACAGCCAGGTCACATTTATTGGCAAATCCCCGCCCAGGATGGTGCATTGCACTGAGGCTGGTTCGCCATAGTTGAGGGGTTCTTCACCAAAGTCAAATGGAGCTATTTTGGGGGCAACTTTAGAGGGAATAAAATATATCTTTACAGTATAAAAATTTAAACGGAGAGACTTTATTAAGTTATATGGTTAAATTTTAGCTGAATAGCTTTATATGCAATTCAGCTAAAGTTTTCGTGGCATATATCTATCATATGACGAATATATAGCTTTATTTTTTATCTTTCAAACCTTTCAGATAAGCTTATATTTCAACATACTCGTATTCTGTTGGCATTTAGATTTCTTTCAACTTTTTTCTTTTTTTTAGAAAATTTGGATTTTTTATTTTCATATTGTGTCATTGAAGAACTGGTTCCGCAGGCAAAACAACTAAATCTGAACAGGTTCTTTGTTCAAGTTCTTGAAGTAATCCTATTCGAGCGACTCTGATTAATTTAAAGCGAATTCAGCTATGTTTTTTGTGAGTTTAGTCAGATTTTAAGGTCATTTTCTAACATAAAGCGTAGATGTATTAGGTTTATATCTCGGGCACTGCAATCAAGTATCCAATTATATGTACACAAATGTATGACAGATAGATATACCAATATAACTGCAATTCTTTCCGTATTCAGCTAAAATTCTCTACAAAGTATCCACAGTAAACTCAACGAAAATATATCATCATTATTTACCAATTTTCGTCAAAGCAAAAAATTCTTTAATCCACTATGAAATCACCAACTCGTGGAAAGGGGAGAAGGGTTGGACAGATGAACATAAAATATTAACAATTTAAACACAAAACTCATATCCTACAACTACAATAACTACAATTCAGCACACCATTAACAACCAACGCCGTCGTATATGTCGCCTTTCCGGCTTGATTTTTCGCTACGCATGTATAATTTCCGGCATGATTGCCCGTAACACTTTCAATTCCCAAAACATGAGTGTGACGGGTAAACTTCGTTGTTGCAATTTCCAAGTGAGCCGGTAGATGATAATCATTGAATAGCCATTCCACACCCATAGGCCAATCACCACCCGAAATGGTGCATTGTATAGAAGCAGGTTCACCAAAATTCAAAGGCTCTTCACCAAATTGAAATGGTGTAATGCGTGGTGGCACTACGCGGTTTTATTTAAATAGTTTTGATATGACGAAATGTGTAGAAAGCATAAATTATGTATAAGTTAGGACAGTGTAGTATGAAGAAACAGTGTAAAGTTATGAGAGGAAGAGTTTACGTTCACATTATTTGTTAATCACCATAGAGCTAAAATGTGAGAGATGTTAACATAGCCTTAAAACTATTTTCCTTTAGTACTAATATTAATACAGTAGATTTTCATTTAATACCATTGACAGTTAGATTTGTGCTATACGTTGTAAAACCAGCCGCATTACTGGCCGTACAGGTGTAGGTACCCGTATGAGCAGGTGTAGCATTTGGGATCGACAGAATGCTAGATTTACTGCTTATGCGATTTGTACGCATGACAGGTTGTTCAGAGCCATAGCGCGTATCGTCAGCGGGGCGTTCGAAACTCCAATGGATTTTAATGGGACGATCACCCTTTTGAATTTGGCAAAATAAATCCACCGAATCTCCAGAATTGATAATGTCATCATAATAAATTGGTACAATTTGTGGCAAAACTAAAGTAAACAAGTAAATTGTCTATAAAAATAGCACTCCAAATAGATTAAAACTAAATCGGCAGCATCTTTTTAACGACTAATACATTTTAAAAGCATTTCTTATAAAATTCGTATAATTTTAATAATAATGTCCTTATCAAAAATATAATAAAAAAAACACTTCACCAAATTTATAGGGAGTAATGTTGGAAATAAAGTTCCCTAAAACATATTCAACAAGGGTTATCTATTCCTTTCGACACTCTTAAGAAAGTTCATCAACCTCATTGTATACATCACTAACTCTTTGATGAATTCAGCTATTTTGAAAGTAATTCAGCTACTTTCTCTTTCAGTTAAGATATAAACAACGGAATTCGGCAAACCGTCTTGCTGTAATGAAACTTTATGTACAATGGATTAATATTTCCTCAGAAATATTATAATATTTGTCATCCTAGAGCTTCCATATGGAAATTATTTGCTTACTAATTCACTTATTACGAATTCAGATACTAGTACAATTCAGTTAAACTAAAACTAATTCAATAATATTGTTTCTCACTTTTTTTAAATCTTCGATGTTAATGATCTAGCAAAACAATAGCAACTCTGAAAAATGCTGGTCTATTGCAAATTCAGCTAAAATAAATCTAATTCAGCAAAGTTAAAATGCTTTTTAAAATGTTTTAAAGACAAATATAAATTGCATCACATAATCCAAGAATAATTTTTTGATATTCAGCTAAATTTATATTACATTTACAAGTAAAATAGAAACAATTCGCCATACAATCCGACTAACTTAATGAATCTTCTTCATATTGCTGAGCTATTGGAATTCATTAACTGAACTAATCTCTGGAAAATGTGGGAATTATTGAAATTTCAGCTATATCAGAACTAATTCTAAAACAATTAAATAGAAACAATTCGTCATACAATCCAACTAACTTAATGAGTGTTGTTTATATTGCTGAGCTATTGCAATTCATTAACTGAACTAATCTTTTTAAAATGTGGGAATTATTGAAATTTCAGATATATCAGAACTAAATCAGCGAAGTTATCCGCACTTATATATAGACTTATACAAAAGCAAAAGTAAACTCTAAATATTAAGTAGACTGTTACAAATTTAGCATTGTCTTAAGGGCTTATTAATTACATGCCGTAATATGAAAGCAAGTTTCTTAATTCAGCTAAGTTTTTAATATATTCACAAGTATTACAAAGATACAATTTCGTATACAATTTCAACAGCTTACTGAATTGCCAAAAGCAAACAAATTCTCCGCATAATAAAATCTTAGTGAACTCAAAGATATTGCATTTATTGCTGCAAATCAGCTACACCGAAACTAAGAAAGCGATGGTGTTCCGCACTTTTACAAAAAATTCATACAAATTCTCCGGATAACAAAATCAGAGTGAACTCAAAGATACTGCATGTATCGGGTTATTTACAAAGTTCGTTCGGTTAATTCGTTAGTTCGCCAAACGCCACTCCTCTTGTCATAGAGTTCCTTTAAACTCTATCATAACTTCCTCCCACTCCTACTCTTTTAAAAAGTGGAAAAAATGAGCGAAAAACAGCATTTTAAGCATATAATGTTGTATTATATCCGAAAAGGGAAACCGGCTACTGAAGCCGACCGAAAAATAAAGTTTGTTTATAAAGAAAAAACTTGCCAGAGCTGGCTTAAAAGATTTTCTACGGGCGACTTCTCTGTAACTCCCAGATCAGGACGACCAAAAGAAATTGTTTCCGAGGAGGTTAGAGATTTAATTATTGTTAATCCCCATGCAACAATTAGGGAAATAGTTGAAATAATCAAAAAATCGGTCTTAGCCGTTCTTCACGGGGTCATAAAAGCGTTCGGATTTGTGAGCTACCTCGATGTGTGGGTACCTCACTCTCTCACCGAGGTCAATCGCCTAAATCGTGCATCATCTGCGATAAGCTAAGGCTAAGAAATAACAAGACACCATTTCTTCCCCTCATTACAGGGGATATAAAATGGCAAATCTGAAACAATGTAACGCGAAAAAGATCGAGGGGGATACCTAATGAATTGCCTCAATCCACTTCTAAAGCAGAAAGGTAATGTTTTCGATTTAGTGGGATGTTAAAGGAATAGTCTTTTTTGAGCTTCTCGGAACAAATCAAACGATTAATGCAGACTACTATATCGCACAGTTAGATAAATTGAAGGCGGTATTGGAAGAAAAACGGCCGAGGCTCATCAATCGGGGAGACGTCATTTTCCATCATGACCCGTCAGAAACTATCAGAGCTTGGTTGGGAAGTTTTACCTCATCACTCACCGTACTCCCCAGACCTGAGAGAGGAATTAAAGAGCTCTCAAAGAGGTGGAAAAAGTTATTAAAATAGGGGAAGATTATATAATAAAATAATAAATTAAATTAATTGTTTCCTTGTATATACATTTGTAAAAAAATTTCTTTTAAAAATTGAATGAACTTTCCGAACAACGCGATATTACAGCAATTCAGCTATCCTGACACTGATACGGCAATGTTGTTCCTCACTTTCACGAATTTCTTATAAAATTAATGCTAACCGCATTATATAAACAATCAGTTATATCTTTAATTCATCGCACCAACGTACCATAGCAATAATAATGCGATTTGTAATAGTTTTACTACAATTTATTAGCCATTCCGTTCTTAAATGAACTTCATATTTATTAACTTATTTTAATTGTCATTGATTAAAAATTTTGGATGCATCTTTTTAAAATATGTGAGTTAAACAACTTACCGCAGATACACAATACACCGCAGATAATGTAAATGTTAAATCATAATTCAAAACTTCTAATTTCTAAAACTTCGTAATTCCACAAAAAAATTAAAATTCCCATATCCCATAATTTCAACTATTATGACAGTGAAGACAGCAATTGTCTGGCAACTCTGCTGATCTGGCACTAATTCAGCTGTAATCCATGTATAAATATTCACATCAATGTTAATAAGAAACTGATATTTATTCAAAAATGCAGTGCGTAACTTCAAAGATAACGTGAAATTGATAAATTGTGTGCATCAGTTTTTCTGACTGCAAGTCGGCAAATATTTGCTGAATTATCACTCACTTGAAGGAAGCTTAACAAGGAATTAAATATATGTGGAATTGGGACATTAACGGACGATACCATATTGACGTACCCTAAGTATACAAACCCCACACATATCCTACTAAAGTACGACAACCCTGAACATAGATGAGAGCACAACACAATGGACGAGTAGAAGAATTACAAGAGAGGACAAAAGAACAGGAGAGAGACAATTCAATCGAGTCAGTCATTAAATGGAATCCTCGAAGTGAAGTCGCAACAATCGGTCGCTCAATATAAACAGTGTTATTACAGAAGTATACGTTTATTTTAATTCCTTTTTTAAGTTTATTAATCTTTTACTTATAATAAATATTAATGTTTAAAACCAACTAAACATTGTTTCCAATCACCCCAGAACCTTAGACAAAGAACCACATATATTACGTACAAAGTTCTACATGCAAGTTCTAGATTTAAATATTTGACATTCTATTAAACTTATTCAGCATCTTAACGTTGTTTTGTATGTTTTGAAATCGTGTCAGTGTTTTGTATTAGTATACAGGTACGGGGTGGATAAAAATATTGATTAAGGAAATTAAAGCAACAAACATAGAAAAAAAACTAAGAAATATAGATTTCTATATACCATTTATAAACAATTCCGTTGTGTATGAACTTTGACCCGCTTTGTTATTGGCCTGACATGTATAATTTCCGACATTTACAGCTTTAACCGATTCGATGGTTAAGAGACTAATACGATCTCCAATTTTGCTTGTCAAAACACCCAGATGTGAGAACAGAGGTAAATTATTATGAAGCCAACGGATTTTCAAGGGCAAATCACCTTTGGCCACATGACAAGTCAATTGGACGCTATCACCCTCATTGGCATCACCGTCAAAACTAAAGGGATGTATGGTGGGAAGGACTAAAGGAGCCAAACAAAAAGTAGGTCGCAAAAGGAAATCGGGAGAAATACAAAACCAAAAGGAAAAACCCAAAAAATTCCATCAATTAGTTTTTGTAATATAAACTACCATTAACTTTAAGTTCTGCTTCATAAGAACTTTCGCCAGCTGCATTTTTTGCCAGACATGTGTATATGCCTCGATGATCGGCTGTTATATAGTCAATATTTAAAGTACTCGATTTACTGGACATACGTCCAATAATGATTTCAGCATCACCACTGCGTAAGGTTTGATTATTTAAAGACCATTTGATATTTATGGGTAAATCACCCTTAGACACTGAGCACTGAATACCCACAGAATCACCAGAGTTAGAGGCTTCGTCGCCAAAGGAAAATGGTTTAATTTGAGGTGGAACTAAGAGTATCAATAAAACATAATTGTATATAACTAAACATAATAACAGGTTCAAATTCAGCTGCAAAATTTGTTAATTCAGCTAAGTTTGTTTTACTATTAATTTGAAAATTTTGCATAAAACTGACTATATTGGTTCTTTCAGATATTTGTATACATTCTCAACTAAAATTCAGCTTATATATAACTAAGGATTCAGCCCTTGCATAAGTTATGCGTCAATTAAGGTTATCATGGGATTAGGATAATAAATAAAATTAAGAAAAGGGAAAATAAACATTTACTACTTAAATTCTATTCAATCACCATTAACCACTAATTCAGCAGACTGCTCTGTACTTCCAGCAGCATTTGTAGCAATACACTTAAATACACCACGATGTTGTCCGTTGATAGCATCAATACTTAAAGAACTCAGTTTTGGCGACATTTTTATGATTCGTATGCCAGAGTGTTCATTGGTAATGGGCTGACCGTTTAAAGTCCAATGCAATTGCAATGGCACATCACCCTTAAAGACCATACACTGGACGGCAGTGCTATCGCCATAATTTGAGGGCTCATCGCCAAAGAAGAAGGGCATAACTTGGGGAGGGACTAAACATAGATATATGTTGTTAGAAAAATTATGACTGTGGGGAAATCTCTTAAAATTGGTAATTAAAACGCGTGAATTGCTTAATTTTAAAAAATATATTTCATATTTCTTATACAGTTGAAATACAAAAATAATGTTTACATCAACAAATGGAGAATCAGTATGTCTAAAGATTCCTTTACACTACTGTGAAAACAGTGTCACTTCCAAATTGCTATGTATATGTTCAATACAGAACAACAAATTAAAACAAATTGAAATTTCCGATAATTACAGCTAAATGCTTTTTACACCAATTCAGCTATTGCTTATTTTATTCAGCAGATCAATTAAACAGTGAAAGCGGTCATTTTTTGTTCTTAAACAAATCCTGTAGATACCTGTGAGATATTTAATAAAATTTCAGCTGTCTTGTTTCATTTCCACCGACCAAAAAAATAACATTTTAACATAAATTGAAAATATATTCTACATTTCGTCGAAATGCTTCACAGATGATCATAAATTTATAGTTTTTGAACCAATTCAGTTACCAGATTTTATGCTCAACTACGTAAAATCAGCAATTAACCCGGTTTTACATTGTTCGTATCCAGCTAACTTTAGATTCGGATTCAATAAGTGAGCAACCTTCTAGTAACAAAATAAGAACTTTTACCTGAATTCAGTGCTCCCTTTACGTAGTGCACAATAAACACAATAGTTGGCAAGCATTTCGTATCAATTTAGCAGCTATTACATCGGATAATATTAGTCACTATACCAACATCTTTATACAGCTCATAGATTTCTTTGAAGAGATATTGTGGAATTTCAACTATGAAATTTCAATTTTATTTCAAGTAAAACAAGGAAAACTCTACCCTTAAAATTCATATATATTTTTTATTCAGCACATATTTTTCCTGCATAAACCGATGCAATAATTCACACATATTGGAAAACATTTTTTACCAATTCAGCAACAATATTTTGTTTATAAAGCAATGGAAAATTGTCAATCAACTCATTATTAAGTACCAACCGTTTGTAGTCATAAGAAATGCGCTTCCAAAAACTACATTTTGTTCTTAATAACCTAACTTCAAACTAAACTGTATTCAGCAAAAGGCAAATATGCTAAGCACATATTTATAAACGAATTTAACCCGAAAATGAAACCGTTAATATACTCAAATATCGAAAATTATATTCGAAATAGTGAACAAAATGTAATTTAATCACCTACAATAGTTCAAAGCACTCATCACGACAATTCAGCCGTCGCATAATGCATTAAGTAAACTGTAACTATGCAATCAACACGTTAATATAATATACTCATAAAGCCGCACGAATACGAAAATAATTGTATTCAGATACACTCAAATATTGAAAATATGCATTTTGTGCACCTTACATCATATTCAGCAAACACATTTGCTAACCCACAGATTTCACTACAGCTCATAGATGGAATTAAAATCCCCTCGCACCAATTCAGCCAATGTGTATTGTATTCAGCAAACTATAAATGTGCACAGAAAATATACAAGACAATTTATTTAGCAAAATTAATAAAGAACAAGCATTGGTTAAGTATACTTTTTATATGGCACTGTACAGTTATGAGCACACCAACCGTTAACTTGTAATTCAGCAGTGTATTCACTCGATCCAGCCTCATTTGTGGCTATACACTTATAAACGCCCCGATGAAAGGCCGATAGGGAATCAATATTTAAAGAGCTTGTACGTTTATTTAAACGGACAATGCTAAAATCATTTTCATCGTTAACAATGGGTGCTGAATTTAGAGACCAATGTATTTCCAAGGGTAAATCCCCTTTAGGTACCACACAGTTAGCGCTGGCTATATCACCCACATCAGCTGTGTCTTCGCCAAAATTAAAGGGCAAAACTAGAGGAGGCACTGTTAAGGTTTTAAGAAAATATATATAAAAATTTAAAAAGTTATAAAACAAAAAAAGAAATGTAGTTTGTTGTTATTGAATTTTCGTAAAACTATGGCTGACAAACCATTAACTTCTAATTCAGCTGTGTATTCAGCTGTGCCGGCCTTATTGGTGGCAATGCACTTGTAAACACCCCTATGATGGGCCTCTAAAAAATCGATATTCAACGAACTAGTGCGAGCATTCATACGTGATAAAGAAAATCCGTGTTCTCCTGTTATGACAGGAGCTGAATTTAAGGTCCAGCGAATTTCTAAAGGCAAATCACCCTTAGGTACCATGCAAAAAGCTCCTGCTATATCGCCAGTATTCGAAGGTTCGTCACCAAATGCGAATGCTTGGATTTGGGGAGGAACTACAAGCGCAATGTGAAAAAGGAAAGGTAAAATCATAATTAAACACAAAACAAATATCTACCACACCAAATATTTAAAACTATACAAATAAAATAAAATTGCATTAACCATTAACTTCAAGTACGGTTACATATTCAGCATAACCCGCTGAATTATTGGCAATGCATTTGTATGTTCCCCGGTGGAAAGCTTCCAGTGAGTCAATGTTCAAAGAGCTGGTTCTTTTATTCATTTTAATGATATTAAAGCCATTTTCACCATTAACTATTAAGGCTGAATTCACAGTCCAGTAAATGTCTAAAGGTAAATCGCCTTTGGGTACCATGCAAGTAACGCTGGCCACTTCGCCACGATTCAAAGCCTCATCGCCGAAACTGAATGGACTTATTGACGGAGGTACTAAGATTAAAAAGACGACATTTACGAGATAAGTTCAGAATTTTTCATTTCAGCCAGGACAATAAACTAATCAGCCACAGATCGTCGATGATACGAATATTGGGTCTTGGGAAGATAACGTAGGCCGGGATAAAACAAAAATAAATACAAATATATATTGTTATTTCTACTTAATTAATGTAAACAATGTAAAGTTTGTTAACCATTGACTTCCAATACAGTAACATGTTCAGCATAACCGGCTGAATTGTTAGCTATACACTTGTAAGTTCCCCTATGAAAGGCTTCCAGTGAATCGATATTCAAAGAACTCGTCCTTTTATTCATTTTGAAGATATTGAAACCATTTTCACCGTTAACAATCAAGGCAGAGTTCAAAGTCCAATAAATATCTACCGGCAAATCACCTTTTGGCACAATACATGTCACACTTGTAACTTCACCGCGATTTAAAGCCTCATCACCGAAGTCAAATGGGCTTATTTGAGGAGGCACTAAATAAAAAGAAGAAAATTGACACAAGAAAGAGAAAAATTCACAATTCAAATCGGGAAAATTTAATTCAGCTAAAAGCAGAAAACCCGTTACGTTCACATCGATGTTAATTTAAAAGTATAAAACGGTAAGACAGAATTTAACGTCTCATCAATTTTTGTCTATAGCAGCACCCTCTGTTGCATAGGAGCCGTTGAAACTAAACATTAAGACAAAATTTAACGTCTGATAAATTTGGATCTATAGCAGCACCCTCTGTTAAATAGGAGCCGTTGAAATAACACCTATCGTAAGTTATTCTTACTTGGAGAGTATTAATTAATCAAAGGAAGCTAGAAAACAGATGAGAAAAACTCTCAACTTAGTCAAGGATTAATACAATTGAACTAAATATTTTTACAAAAATATAGTTCTTTACATTAACTGTAATGTAAATACAATTGAAGTTATTAATTGATTTACCAAATTTAAAAGGCTATGATTTAAGACTAGAATCATAATCAAATACCGCGATTTAAAGCCTCATCACCGAAGTCAAATGGGCTTATTTGGGGAGGTACTAAATAAAAAGCAGATAATTTACACAAGAAAGAGAAAAATTCGCAATTCAAATCGGGAAAATTCAATTCAGCTAAAAGCAGAAAACCCGTTACGTTCACATCGATGTTAATTTAAAAGTATAAAACGTTAAGACAGAATTTAACGTCTCATAAATTTTTGTCTATAGCAGCACCCTCTGTTGCATAGGAGCCGTTGAAACTAAACATTAAGACAAAATTTAACGTCTGATAAATGTTGATCTATAGGAGCACCCTCTGTTGCATAGGAGCTGTTAGAACTAAACATTAAGACAAAATTTAACGTCTAATAAAAGTTTATCTACAGCAGCACCCTCTGTTACTTGGAGAGTATTAATTAATGAAAGGAAGCTAGAAAACAAATGAGAAAAACTCTCAACTTAGCTAAGGATTAATACAATTGAACAAATATTTTTACAAATATAGTTCTTTACATTAACTGTAATGCAAATACAATTGAAGTTACTAATTGATTTACCAAATTTAAAAGGCTATGATTTAAAACTAGGATCATAATCAAATACCTTATTTTTAAGCCTTATGGGCGAAATCAAATGGGCTTATTTGGTAAACAACCAACGGGAAGAAAGGTAATCAGTGAGTATTTACAAATAATTCATGACTCAGCTAATCACAACCAATATTCAGCTAAAGATTTTCGTCTAAAAATAAAATTTCTCAAATTTTCTGCGATGTTTTTCTAATTTACGGGACTAAATTGAGCAAAAACAAACAAAAGACTCAGCTAATCTCAATCATAATTCAGCTAAATTTTTCCGTCTATAAATACAATTTCTCATATTTTCTGCAATGTTTTCCTGATTTTTGGGACAAAATTGATGAAAGGCTAACAAAAGACTCAGCGAATCTCAACCATAATTCAGCTAAAGATTTCCGTCTAAAAATAAAATATCTCAAATTTTCTGCAAAGGTTTTCGGGACTAAATTAAGGAAAGAAAAAAAAAAAAAGAAACGTAAAATACTTACAAAATTAAAAACAATTATTATTCCTATGCAAATGTTAAAAACATGAAACTTTATTAACCATTAACTTCCAGTACGGTTACATATTCAGCATAACCCGCCGAATTGTTGGCTATGCACTTGTAAGTTCCTCGATGAAAAGCTTCCAATGAATCAATATTTAAAGAACTGGTCCTCTTGTTCATTTTGAAGATATTAAAACCATTTTCTCCATTAACTATCAACGCTGAATTCAGAGTCCAATAGATGTCTAAGGGTAGATCTCCCTTGGGCACCACACATACCACACTGGCTACTTCTCCACGATTTAAAGGATCTTCACCGAAGGCAAAAGGACTCACTTGTGGTGGTACTAAAGTGAAGTAAAGTTGTTTTTTAAAAAAATCCAGAAAAGATTTTTAAATCCATTAAAGGAATTTTATAATTCAGCTAAAGATTTAAAAACGGCACTCAACAGCAGTAAATGTATTATTACATTTTCATTATCTTCTGAATCATTGCAATTAGTGATTGTATAATAATTGGAATATAAGAAGAAACCCCTAAATTCGGCTGCATGTTATTATTTGCCACCATCATTAATATGCAGTAAAAATGATGTTATTTTTCAACTCTATGAATTAACATCTAAATATATTATAAAACTTTTCCTTAGCAAACAGAGCTTTAATTTTTTGATAATGTATTCATTATCTTATGCAGTAAAAATTGTATTATTTTCCAACTCTACGAATTCACATCTAAATATATTACAAAACTTTTCCTTAGCAAACAGAGCTTTAATCTTTTTGAAATGTATTCATAATCTTCTGTTAGAAAGAAATTGTTTAACCAACATTATTCTTCTATTACGGTATTCTATTGTTGTATTGTTCTATTATGGTATTACGTAAGTATTTTTATCAATTATAGTATTCGATCATAATTCAGATCGATAATTTTGTTAATCGATTAATTAATATTTTTAACAATTTGTATGATATTTTCCTAAATAGTGAATATATTTTGTAATTTCCACAAAGAATTTTCCACAAAACATTGCACTGGCTTATCTTACAAGGACTCATTCTTATTTTTCCCTATTTTTTAAGAACTTGAACAGAATTTCTCGCTTCTAACAGTTCACTTAATTCATTTTTGTGCAAAATTAAATTCGGCACATTTTTCGACTCTCATTGGTCGGTGAGATGGAAGTATTTTAAGAAATGTTTTTTAGTATCTTTTGTTAGTTAAATTTATTTGAATTTTTGAAGAATTTTTATAAAATTTTTTGGAATTATTTACTCACAACTTTTGAATAGATTAATTACAATCAATTACTGCATCAAACTACAATTCAGCATAAGGTTCTTCATATTTCAATGGAAATATTATTTGTTATTTCTGTTAATTTTGCTTAATGAATATTCTTTTCCAATTCAGCAGACTTTTTGTATGCATTTGCAAATTTTTAATGTAATTTTTTTATGATGTATTCTTCGTTGTTGACAGAATTTCGCTAAATGATGATTACTTTACAAATTCTTGAAGACATTTTCGATAACAAATAAAATGTAATTTTTAATTATTTAATTTTGGTTAAAATTTTTGTTAAATATTTTAAATGTTCTGTCCAGAGTGTAACAATTTTTGCTTTCTTTGCCTTCGTCGTAATCCATTCACGGCAATTAGTCATTATTCAAATCTATCCATTTAATGGTATTATTTTATATCTATAAACAACAATTTAAATATTCAGCAGCTAATTACAAGATCCCTTCACCCAGTTCTTGTTAGAATAGACGTTACAGACTTTAGAATATTAGATAGCGATATTAGAAACCACATCAATAGTATTAGTAACATTTAAAATGTATAGTTACAGGCACCTATTATATGTAGAAGATATTTACACCCACCATTGACTTGCAATTCAGCTGCGTGTTCTGCTAAGCCAGCTAAATTGACTGCAATACAACGATAAGTACCACGATGTTTAGCCTCTAAAGAATCAACACTCAAGAAACTAGTACGGGCATTCATTTTTGTTATTATAAAACCATCTACTCCGGAAGTTATAGGTTCAGAATTTAAGGTCCAGTGGATACTTAAGGGCAAATCACCCTTGAGAACTACACAAGTCGTACTGAGGACATCGCCCACGTTATAAACCTCTTCGCCAAAGTTGAATGGTAATACTTGAGGTAGGACTATATTGAAAGGCATAACGTAAAAATCAAAAAACCAAAGAAATCAATAAAAAAAACAAACAAACTAAAGTATTTAGTTACAATAAAACATCTATCGGTCTTCTAACCATTAACATGTAATTCCGCTGAATACGATGTAAAACCAGCCTTATTATTAGCTATACACTGATAGACCCCACGATGTTTGCCTTCTAGGGCATTGATATTTAAAGAACTGGTGCGAGGATTCATACGGAACAAAGTGAACCCATCTTCACCATTAACAATGGGTTGAGAATTCAAAGTCCAGTAAATGTTTAACGGCAAATCACCCTTCATTATCATACATTGAGCTCCAAACATATCACCCATGTTCATGGGTTCATCACCGAAAAAGAAAGGCATAATCTGGGGAGGAACTGAGAGTAAATAAAAAGAAATATAACAACACAAAATCTAAAATTGTTAAACTTAAATAGTTTTTAAACAAATGTGCTTCTCCGTGATTTTCACTACCATTAACATTCAATTCAGCTGCATAAAATGTTGCCCCAGCTTTATTTTCCGCTATACACTTGAATACGCCCCGATGATATTCAGCTACACTGGGTATATTCAGCACACTAGTTTTTGCTGATAGCTTCAAGATCGTTATACCTTCTTCGTTGTTTATTAAGGGTCTCGAGTTTAGAGTCCATTTGATGTTGAGAGGTACATCTCCCTTTTGGATCATGCATTGTACACCGGCGCTTTCGCCAGTGTTTACAGGCTCTTCACCAAATGCAAAAGGTACAATCTGAGGTGGTACTGAAGAGGATAGTGGGTGGATTATTGTCGACGTATACATATAGCAAATCAAGATGCAGAAGAAACAAAATATCGACCCAAGGATCACCTCAGCCATTTCCACGTTGCTTTTAAACAATAACAAGATATCAGTATCAGTAAGTAAATGGAATTTTAACGCCATGCTCATAATTCTAGCTAAATTTAAACGTCAAATGACAAAATGTTACCCATATCAAGGGTACCAGCTAAAAAATACTTTAACATAAATTTCAATGGATTACCAAAGACAAGGTAATGGCTGGTGATACTTCTTATTTGGATAAAAACATAAGAGATTTGCGAAAAGCTGGCTAAAGTTTGTCAACAAACTATTCCACGGGAAAGGATACCGAACAGTAAACAAATTCTGATCCCAGCATAGCTCAGAAAACACCGCTTAAATGTTCATTTTTCCAAATTTAAAATCCAATTTAAACTTGAGCGTTGAGAACATATTTTAGCTTAAAGATCGATAGCAACTACCAAATCTCCGAAAACTTTTACTGAATCAGGTTTCTGAGAACCTATCAGGCTTAGAATTGTTTATGGCATAATTAGGTTTTACCGAGAGTTTTGCATTAGGCACTATCGAGAAGACAAATTATAAACAACATCGATTTAACTAAACTTTTATCTGTGGAAAATATATCTCTCGGTCTTATTGAAATTCAGTATTTATAGCGAACTTTAGTTTTAACAAACTAAAACCAAAAATTTTATATAATTTCGAAAATATATTTCGAGCACCTCAAAGAAAGAAAGAAACAAGAAATCTCAAGAATAGATATAACACTGAGGAATCAAAAAATTATTGTTAGGTCATATTAAAATTTATGACCTTACTTTTAGCTGCTATAGAAATACGTTTCATAAAAAATCTTGAGTAATATGTTCGGTCCTCAGTAAGTATTTACAATCAGACTCCATTGTTTTGATCCGGCTGACCGAATTGTTAAAGACGCCAGTGTTTCTTTTGAAATTTGTTATTACTTTTCCAGAATCATGCCATATGAACGAACTTCCATTGACTCCAAAACGAGTCAATCAATCAATCAATTGCGGTAATTTACATGAGTCTCACCGTAAGGCCTTACTCATGGTGTGCCATCACACATGAGACGGTCTTTTTTTTTCTTTTCCTTTGTATCTTTCCTTTCTTTTTAGTTTGAATTTGCGACAGCCAGCGTCCCTTTGGGGTAATGAAACTAATCCCGAAAGGATTATTCGAAGAACCTTTCAGATAAGAAGAAGGCCCCTTGGAAAATTTCCTCAGGGCTTGCTTCCTCTCTCAGCTAAAGTACCTTTGAAGTCACTGGTATGAGTTGAGCTTCATACTTCCCGGTTAGGAGTGAGGCTTATATAGGACCCCTCAGGTAGACGAAGAACAGTGTTTTCCAAGTTCCCGCGTTACCTTCAGGAGACCATGAAGCAACGCAAAATCACTGAAAACACATATTCGGGCGCCCACTGCCAGCACGATGCCCCCACAAGGAGTCCAACGCCACGACCAGGCAAGAACAAAATGTTCCTACCAGAAGAGAAGAACCCTCTGGTCTGGGTTCCGCATACAAAAGCTGCTCCAATTTTGCTATATCATAACTCGCATGGAACTGGTCGTCCATCATACACGCCATAAATTTTCAATGTACTAGGAGAAAATATCGACATAACAGTAAATGTCATGCTCTTCTAGTCTATTTACCATATCTCTCTTCGAAAGACCTCCATGGCAGTAAGACTATAAAACAGTAAATAAAAATCTTCCGATATCTCTCGATAGCTTCTTTATGGTCGTTCCTGTTCCCAAAACGAGTCAAGGTGACGCTGTAGATATGGAAAAAATGGAAAAGAGTAAAACTAATTTTTGCTTTTTTAAATAAGTCAAACTTAGACTTGTTAAAAGCCGAGGTAATTTCAAGGTATCACTTTGTAAAGTTCGGAAAAAGCTTTATCCATTTTGCTTTATTTGCCAGTAATGTATTTAGATTCGTAAACAAAAATCCAGTGATTATAATTTAGTAAAATATAGCGATTTTACAGGCGTTATAAAATCTGTTATATCCTCCCGATATACTATAATGAAATTTGAAAAAACCCTAAATTCTCATAAGTTAAAATGTGATAAACAATTCTAGAGATATCTTGAATTGAAATATTTTTCACAAATTTTATTAAACAATTAAACAAATCGAAAAGCGCTATTTAAGTCTATAGCGAAGTCGGAGGTATCGAAAACGTAGCTGAATTATTAAATGTTCAAAACTTCTTTACATGACATCTCGCTAATTATAACTACAACAGAACTATGTATATTTTTGCGAATACTTACTACAGGCATCTTTTAGTTGGTACAAACTTTAGCCTTCAGATATAGTAAGAGGACACAATTTACACTTAAAAGAAACAAAAGTAAACTGAAGTATAATTTTGAACATGGGTGTTAAGCCTTGTGGACATATTTTGGAACACAATTATTACAACTTTGCATTACTGACATTTTTACAGTTTAATACGTTCATCATTAAGCAGGACAGATGACCTTAATTCACAATATGGGGGAAAAATGAAAACTATTCAACTAATTGTGCTGTCGGGGCAAATCTGGGTTCCCAAACAACTTTTTTTCGGAAACATTTCCGAAATTTTATCACTAAACTAAGCGGAGACAATTTTCACCTATCAATTTGATTAACAAAAAACTAAAATGTTGCCAAGTTACATGTCCTACAATTTATCTTGGCAACAAACCTTCAATGATAGTTAAGATAAAATGAATGCATACTTTAGAGGAAGTTTTGAATCGCAAAGGGCAATATGCCTAGAATCTTGGCATTAGCTCAACGGCAATGAATTTTGCCGTTGCATGTCTCTAATAGAAACGTAACGATATTGCAAAGTTAAAATTCCAGCAGGAAAAAGAAAAATAATGCTTACTTTAAAGGAGTTTTGGAACTGCATAGATCATATTGCATAGAATCTTAGCATTAGCTCAACGGCAACAAATTATGCCGTTCAACAGAAACATTAAAACTCCTGCAGCTAAACTTGATCATAAACATTAACAGCAAAATAAACTGGAATTATTTAGAAAAGAAGAAACAAATTTCAAGTTCATTTGCATATTTTTAGGTGAGACACATGTAAACAGACTTAATATTACAGATTATTTTCCAAAATGTTATTGATGGTTATTCTTTAATTAAAACATATGATTTGGGACCACAAAATAAAATAGATTCAAATACCAAAAATAAAATTGAATAGTTTCAAAATATCTAATAAATCTCTCATTAACCATTAACGGCCAGTATAGCCCATTGTGTGGTTACACCGGCATTATTGGTAGCCACACAGGTATAATTTCCAGCATGACGGGCCCGAACTGATTCAATACTAAAAACGCTGATGCGTTGGCTAGTTCGAGTAACAATCACACCATCGTTAGTGAAAACACGGCCGCCATTGCGAGTCCAATAGATATCCATAGGTAAATCACCCTTATTCACCGTACAATAAGCCGACACCATATCCATTTCGTTGATACTTTCCTCGCCGAAGTTAAAGGGCATAATTTGGGGTAAAACTTTGCGAAAAGGGAAATAACAGAGGGTTACAAAAAGAAGAAGAATACACAAAATAAAAAGGTCACAAAATCGAAACGAAACTTTTGAAAATTATCTGTAGAAATTTCCTTAAAATCTAACCATTAACCCTAAGCATGGCCGAAGCTAGGGTAACACCACCGCCATTGGTGGCCACACAGGTGTAATTGCCTGCATGTCTGGCCCTTACGGATTCTATGCTTAGAACGCTTAAACGCTGATTGTTGCGCACTACTGACAAGCCATCGTTGGTGTAAATACGGCCGCCATTACGAGTCCAATAGATGTCGACAGGTAAATCACCCTTGTTTACAATACATGACGTGGAAACCATATCCAATTCATTAACACTTTCCTCGCCAAAATCGAAAGGGACAATTTGGGGTAAAACTGGTTCAAAAGTAAAAAAGTTTTATAACAAAATGAAAAGCAAACTAATAAATTGTAACGAAATTTTATGAAAATTTAAATATTTTTTTTCAAAACATCGTTCTTAACCATTAACTCTCAAGAAGGCCCAATGTTTGGTAACACCCGCATTATTGGTGGCCACACAAGTATAATTTCCCGCGTGGCGAGCGCGCACTGATTCTATGCTCAATACGCTCATGCGTTGGCTGGTCTTGGTCACGACTACGCCATCATTAGTGTAAACACGGCCGCCATTCTTAAGCCAACCTACATCGATGGGCAAATCGCCCTTGTTGACAGTACACGATGCTGACACCATATCCAATTCATTAACACTGTCTTCACCAAAATCGAAGGGTACAATTTGGGGCAAAACTACACGGGAAAGGGTAAATTAAAGGTCACAAATTTGTACGAAGAAAATAAACAAAAAAATTAACACTAAAACTATTCAAATTGCATTTTATATCGCTTCTTCACCATTAACTCTTAGCTCCGCAGTATTATAAGCCACGCCCGCAGCATTACGCGCCACACATGTATAATTTGCCCGATGTCTGGCGTGTACCGATTCTATGCTCAACATACTAATGCGCTGTGTTGTCTTGGTGATCAATATGCCATCGTTGGTCATGAGACGGCCAACGCCTAAACTGGGATCAGGTGCTGTAGTCCAATAGAGATCAATCGGAATATCACCTTTGTTCACGGTACACGTGGCCGAGACCATATCGTTCATGTTGATGATGTCGGAACCGAAATCGAAGGGTACTATTTGAGGTGGCACTAAGGGGCGGGATTTGATGTATAAAAAATTATCTCTTTAAGAAGGTAATAGGCACTAAGTTGTTCAATCTAACGAAAATATTTCGAAAATCGAAGATAATATCTTCTTCAAAACAGTAAATGGGAATCGAATACGTTTCGATATGTGGACGTGGTAAAAGTCAGAGCCACACGAATAGTATACCGATGTTAAAGTCCATATGATAATTGCACAAACAACATAAAAGGCTAAATCCTTTAATATTACTGGGGATCCTGCTGAAATTGATATTTCACACGGTGGTTTCTGAAACCAATGTTTTAGGATGGTATCGACAATTTTTTCCCCCATTTTATTTATTTATTGTTTTTTTTTTTTTGCCATAAACGTCCATGTGACAAACTTAAAAACTAAAATCGTAATTCTAAATCTTTTAGTGTTACTGATCCATTATTTGTCTATAAAGTAACGTTCGAAATACATGCAATACCCGTCTTTTTCTTCACTTCCGGAAGGCAAAATTACCCTGAGATTCTTAACTAATTTTAGGGTGGAGTAAAAACTTTTCTCCTTTTTCAATAAGTCAAAGACGATAGTACGAGTATATGGCCGATGCTTTTGATGTTAACATATATAGGGTGTCCGTCGGGAAAGTATATTATTTTGTTTTGCCGCCATTTTGGTAAACATTAGTCTTGACAGTTCATATTTGTGCAGTCGTGAAGTGGAGACGTGACAAATTTATTATGGAAAAATATTCGATAAACCAACGTGTTTTAATCGTTAAAACATTTTATCAAAATCGATCATCGATTACTGTGACGATGAGAAAGTTACGTGAAATTTTTGGGAGAAACAACGTGCCAACAAGACGCTCTATTTATCGTGCAGTGAATGATCTCGAAGAAAGAGGGTCTATAGGTGATAGGACCAAGCATGGTCCACAACGTACTGCAAGATCGGCTGAAAACATTACTGCTACTCAAAAAAGTGTTCAAAACCATCCATCAACCCCAATTCGACGACGTGCACAGGAGCTTGTTCTTCAAAGAACAACTTTGGCCACAATTTTGCACAAGAATTTGTATTTGTTTCCATTTAAGATTCAGTTGACACAAGAGTTTCTTCCACAAGACCATTTACGCCGCCGTACATACGAGTATGCCAATAGGATGTTACAGCTCGCCCATGACAACCCCGATTTTCATGAAAAAAATCATAATGAGTGGCGAGGTACATTTTCATTTGAATGGATATGTGAGTAAACAGAATAGTCCGTTCTGGGCAATGAAAAACCCTCAAATTATTCATCGGTCACCTTTGCATCGATTTAAAGCGACAGTCTGGTGTGCAATTTGGAAATGGCGTAACGGTAACTGCCAATGGGAAGCGATATCGTGATATGATTGAAGACTTTTCAACGCCATAACTGCATGCTTTGGGCTTGATTAACATGTGGTATCAACAAAACGGTGCCACACCGCATACAGCCAGAATTACAATGAAACTACTGCGAGACCACTTTCTACAACAAGTTGTTTAAAAAAATGATGATGTTGATTGGCCTCCACGGTCACCTGATTTGACTGCTCCGGACCTCTTTATGTGGGGATATCTGAAAAGGAAGGTTTATGCAAACAAACCAGAAACGCTTAAGCAACTCAAGCAAAATATTCGCCAAGAAATTAATGAAATACCTCGTGAAATGTTTGAGAATGTAATGAAAAATGTGCTCAAAAGGGCTCGCATTTGTGAGGCAAACAGAGGCAGACATTTATTTCATATTGTATTCCATACATAATTGCCGACATTAAATATAACATTTACCAATATAAGATTCATTCTCCTTCATTTAATCAAGCATTATAAACAAACAAAGTAGTATACCTTCCCGATGGACACCCTGTATATGGTGTAGGTTTCACACAGCTTGCAATGCTATTGATTTCTTATATTGAAACATCTTCATTTGTTTTTCCTCTATTTAAAGCAAGCGCGGCACCCATCTTGCGCACAGTTTTCCCATCTTCAAATCTTCCATCAATATACCGTATTCTCCGGATATAACTTCGATCGGCTTCTCTTCTAAAAACTCAAATTACCACTTCGAGGTATCGTTTACAAAAGACCTAACAGAGAATTCGCCCTGTAGTCTTGTCCGAAAAATGAGTTTATGAAATATGTGTATTATTTTGGAAGGGCCCTACTTTAAAGGCGATACAATAAATTTCAATGAATAACAAAATATTTTGTATCTTATTGACCAACTCCCGGTACTTTTTCTGATAGAATATGTGAGAACATAAGAGCGAAAAGATTTTCTCGGTACACTAAATAGTTACGTTATTATTGCACTTTCACTACTTCTGATTCTTTCATACTGCTGATTCAAATTCTAAGGCAACAAAAAAAAAGAAACAAAATCCTTAAATATGTTAAATAATCTTAAAAGTTGGCGGCAGTAGAGTTGATTAAAATTCAATTAGATTAAATTTATGATTAGAGAATCACAAATTCTCAAAAGATTGAATTCAATGAACTGTAATAGTTTTGGGTCTCTACTACTTTCGTACGATGATAAGGCCTTCACGGCAAGACTCACGTAAAACTCTCATGAACTTTGTACAATGATGTTATTAGTGTTTCAGTGTAGAGCATTTTCTGTCCGTATTTATCAATAGAAAAGTAATCCTAAATCCTTTAGTAAAATATGGAGATATATGTAATTAAGTAAATTCATTGTCATACGAGCGAGTTTTTGCCTGTCATCAACAAAATATTTTAATGATCGATCTGAAGCTCTAAAGATCCTTTTAAAAATTGGGTGGTATTAATATTTAAAATTCGAATAATAGAACTATACAGCAAACGACATCTATAGAGGAATATATATATATATATATATATTTATATTCATTATTAAATATTGACCACAATTCAGTTATGAAAATAGTGATGAAAATAAACACAGCCGCTATTCATGAATGACATCTGGACTCTTATCAAAAAAAAATTTATGAACAAATTAATATGTGCGAGTTTTTTTTGGCAAATTCATGCGATAATATTGCTATACATTTCATGCCATATTTATGACAAAGTTCAATTTCAATTTAGTCAATTTTGCATAAATATTTTTTCTTCTACCAAACTCGATTAGAATCGAAAAATTTGAGAGATTTTAATTCAACGAAATTGCCCAAACCCAATAAAATTAACCAAATTTTAAGGAAAACAAAACTACATTTTTTGTTTTCAAATTTGCCAATACTTGATACAAGAATACAAGGAACGATTAACTAAAAAATATTTTCTGAAATTATAACAAAACATTGCTTAAAAGTTTCTTTAGCGACTTCTTTTGGTTAGAAGAACAGACTTTGAAATTTTGAGTATAATGAAACACAAATATTTCTAAAATTCGCCGATATTTAGTAAAATACAAAAATTCAATAATTATAAAATATCTGCGAAATTATATAAAGTTATAATAAAAAAACATTTCTTAAAATATTTTAGGCGACATCTATAGCACAAAAGAAGAGGCTTTCATAACAAAAAGCCTAACAGTGAGTTCGTTCAAAAGTTTTAAAATAAAAGAAAATCAATTATTAGATTTTACCATTTGCCTTCAAAAGTTGGAGCGCCATCAACAATGGCCACATATTGTGGAAATGGAAAATAGAAAACTGTCTGAGTGAAAATTTAACCAATAACCGACGACGATTTTTTCGCAATTCTAAAACCTTTTTTAAAAAACTATTTACCTTACAAAAGATTTCACAACTTTTAAATGTTTTTTGTAGTTCAATTCGGCTTAAATTAAAATTCATTTCAAGTTTCAGTAAAGCGCCATCAATGATTGAGACGATGATGCTGTATTATAAGAGGCTACAAAGTGAATATCGTTTCAGTGGAAATACGATAAAGACCAGCGATGATGTTGCATTAGACTCCCTGTTGTATATATATTTGGAAATATCACTTTTTCACTTAACTCTGGGATCTTTGCAAGAAAGGCTTTACATATTAAATATTTAGCTAAGAAACGTTTGAAAGATTTTGTAAAAATCTCAATTGAAAGCTTTTCAAAGATTTATGTACGAGTATTCCACAATAAACCTTCGTAACCACAATATTTGCGTATATCAAATTCAGTTTTATGAGTTGTATGGAGGCTTTTTGGAAAAAAAGCTTTTATGCAAATTTCAAATAAAATGTTTCGAATGTTTATTGGAAAAAATGAGCGAAAAAGATCATTTTAGGCATATTATGCTGTATTATTTCCGAAAAGGAAAAACGACTGCTGAAGTCAGCCTAAAATTAAAGTCTGTTTATGAGGAAAACGGACCAAACGAAAGAATTTGCCAAAAATGCTTTAAAAGATTTTCTACAGGTGACTTCTCCGTAACGGACACTCCCAGATCACGACGGTCAAAAGAAATTGTTAATCTCCGTGCAACAATTAGGAAAATAGTTGAAATAATCAAAAAATCGGTCTCAACCGTTCAAGGGGTCACAAAAAAGCTCGGATTTGTGTGGGTACCTCACTCTCTAACCGAGGCCAACCGCCTGAATCGCGTTAACCTTTGCGATAACCTAAGGATAAGAAATAACAACACACCATTTCTGAAGAACCCCATCACAAGGGATGAAATATGGATAGTCTACAACAATATAACGCGGAAAGATCATGGGGGAAACCAAATGTTTTCCCTCAATCCACCTCTAAAGCGGAAAGGTAATGTTGTCGGTTTAGTGGGATGGCAAAGGAGTAGTCTTTTTTGAGCTTCTTTCAACAAATCAAACGATTATATCGCACAATTAGATAAGTTAAAGGCGGCAGTGGCAGAAAATTAGCCGAGGCTCATCAATCGGGGAGCGATTGGGTGATGCAATTATGGAAAAAAGGCTGCATTTTGCGAAAAAGAAAGTGTTTTAGCAAGACAATGCTCCAGTTCACACATCCACTATTCGGATGGCAAACTTAATGAATTAAAATTCCAATTGCTTGCTTGAGCTTCTCCCAACATATCAAACGATTAATGCAGACTATTATATCGCACAATTAGATACGTTGAAGGCGGCAGTGGAAGAAAAACAGCAGAGGCTCATCAATCGAGGAGACGTCATTTTCAATCATGACAACGCTCGCCCTTCATACTGCCTTGCGGCAACTTTCAGAGCTTGAGTGGGAAGTTTTACCTCACCCATCGTACTCTCCAGACCTCGCCCCGTCCGACTATTATTTATTTCGCAGTCTGAGCAACCACTTGAAGGATTTGAATTTCCATAACAAAGAGGAAGCGAAAAATCGAATTAAACGTTTTTTTTTCAGAAAACCCAAGGGACTTTTATGAAAGAGAAATTTGAAAGCTCCCAAGGAGGTGGGAAGAAGTTATAAAAAAGGAGATGATTATATAATAGACTAAATTAATTGTTTCCTTGTATATACCTTTGTAAATAAATTGCTTTCAAAAACCGAACGAATTTTCCGAACCACCCGATATATAATTATATATTTACGGGAAATATGTCACATATTAATATCTGTTGAAATTCGTTTTTTATTATCACAATTGAGCTATTTCCTAGCCGCCTCGACCAGAAATTAAACTGAAGGAACTATGTGCATAAGGAAATCCTACAGAAATTATATAATAGCATTTATTGTTGGAAGGACAAAAAAGAATCTTTTCCTAGATGCCTCAAATAACTAAATTACGAGGGTTTACGATTGTGTACGATTTTTGGAGAACTTGATCCACAACTTATTTTAAAGATGAGAAGTAATACGAATAATCTGTTCTCAAATTTTGGTCTGCAGCTTTATAGGTTTTACATTTGCCTTTCTTGTTTTCAAAGAATCCCAAAGTTTTCAAGTGTTAAGTTTTGATTTGTGTTGTTTTTATGCGGTCAACATTTGTCTTTGGCAATGTGACCTATAAATTGGAACATGTAAAAACTTACCCATAACTTGAACTTCCAATGAACCACGAGCAGAGTATCCTTCAGCATTCTTGGCCACACAGGTATAGGTTGCTTGATCCGAGTTACGTTCTACATTTTCGATGATGAGAGTACCATTGGGGAAGACCTTTTGTTTGCGGTTAATGGGTAAAGCACGATTATCTGGATTAGAAGGAATAAAAAGGAAATAAATCAGTACAAAGTACAATAAATATCTACAAAATGCTGCGAATTAGCATTAAAATGGCCAATAGTTGATAAGATATCATTTTTAATTCCAACATGAAATTGAAGGCCAGGCGTTAAGACGAATCTGTGGCAGAGATTACATGAGCTACATTTCAGCGGTTTTCGTGATCATACCATCACTTGCACAAGAAGTGGAGACATTAAGAACAATCTATAGGTTAAGCAAGTAATATTTCAGCGGTTGACGAAAAGGGATTTCGATCATATAAACGGCGGTAAACATAATTGCGGCTACATTCTGTCACAAAAAGTACAGGGAATTGATCTGAACCCACATTTATAAAACGCACCATAACTAATAATGTCCATGTCCCACGGATTTACGAGTTCGACGTGCAAACCTGCCTACAGGCTTTCCAACCGAGCTGAAATGGAAAAGACTCACTAGAGTCGTTCGAAAGTCAAGGTAATGTTGACTGTTTTCATTGATTATCGCGGTTTTGTGCACTCGGAATTCTGGCCAGAAGGTCACACGTTAAGTAAAGAATATTAATTCGAGTTGAGGCGACGTTTGTGGGGAAAACGCTCGTGGATTTTGCACAGCGATAATGTATTGTGAAAGAATTTCTCAACAAATATCACAACTACCTTATTCATCTGATATGTCAGACTTTTTTCTCTTTCCGAAGCTCAAAATACCACTTCAAGAAACCCGTTCTCAGTCGAAGCAAGATAACAAAGAGAGTTCGTGGTGAGCCCTGTAGTTTTTACTGGAAAATTCTTTTTAAAAATGTTTGATAGTTGGATTATTCGTGGGCATAAATGTGTTATTTCGGAAGAGGTCTATTTTCAAGGCGATGTAGTAAATTTGAATAATATTTTATGCTTTACTGACCAATGCCCGGCATATTTTTAACAGAATGTAGAACTAGGGAACCAAGCTTTTTAAAGCAGGAGTTGCATTGCTGCAGTTGACTATAAATTTAAGCGGCTTTATGATTTAAATATTGTGGTACTTCTTAGTCCGTAAAGCATTGCTTTCGGCAAAACTTAACAAAGACTTCCACGCCGCCAAGCTTTTACTGTCGACGAGAGGTAGTCACAAGAAATGCTCCAGTAAGTAAACTTCACCATACTCAAGCGTTATTGGTATCTCAAAATTCGTGCTTGATTTGAACTTTGCACCATTCGTATGATATACGAATACTACTGTTGTTGGAAAAAAATAGTACGTGACAAATGATAGTCGAGATTTTCTTAAATTTTGAGCATTAAGCGAACAAGAAATGTCATCGAATGGATTGTGGAATAGCAGATTTTTCGAACAAGACTATCTTCAACGATAAGGCGCATTTTCATCATGGCAACATTGCTAATCGTAGAAATTGTAGCACTCCAGAAGCCCACAACATGTGACTATTTTGTGCCGATTTTGGACTTTAGGCGAAAGTTAATATTACAGTTAAGTTACAACATGTGAAAGTCAACGATATATGGTTTCAGTAATTGAATGAATCATTTCCTTCTCACATAAATTTTGAAATTGCCTTTAAGAGAATCAAAACATTGAGTGTTCAATACCAGTCACTGTAGCTCATGTTTACAGTAAACGGCGGAAGGGAAAAATCCTATTCATCCTATTCAGACATTTCGTTCTTAATTACCTCCGTCTCCCTCTCTCTCTCTCTCTCTCTCTCTCTGCCAATGCTTGTGCACTTTTGCACTCTTTTTCTTATCTGTCCTCTATTCTTTTATAATTTCAAATCATTAACACTACCAATAACTGTCAAACCTTCTTTTAACTTACCTCTTTCCCATACAATCGAATCGATAGGATAACCAGCTACGGGACATGTCACAATCAATGTTTCTCCAGCAACAATAGCTTTCTTTTCCATTTGACGAATGTAGGGCAATCCATAAACATTCAATTTAGCCGAGTGCTCAGCCACACCCACCTTACTCTTAGCAATGCACTTGTAGAGACCACCATCGTTCGCTTGCACCGAGGTAATATTCAGATACGACACAACATCGCCATTGACGGTAACATATTGGCCCACTTGGTAACGATCATTGTTTGCAATCTTTTTGCCGTCCAATTCCCAGGAGATTTCAGGTGTAGGATTACCGCCAGCAACACACTTCAAGAATACACTTGGTCCAGGTTCCATGGTTTCCTCTTGGAAAGCTTGTCTAATCACAGGGGGATCGAAGCGGCCGCCCAATTTCAATTCAGCACTGGCTTCAGCAGATTCCTGGTCGTTACGCACAAAACATTGATACATGCCCTTGTCTTCTTTTTTGACGGATTCGATGCGGAGGACGGGATCACTGTGGCCCATAGCTTTGCCATCCTTCAACCAGCTTACAGTCTTGATAGGGTTACCAGTGTACTGGCAGGTGAATACGGCGGGACGTCCGAAATCAACAGTCTGAGTGGGGGGATCAATTTTGGCGGATAATGGAGCGGTAACAGTTAAAACAGTTTCGACAGATTCACCACCCACGGAATTGTTGACCACACACAAGTATTTGCCAGAATCTTCAACAACAGCATCCTTAATGATCAAAGTGCCGGATACCTGTTTGACGCGATCATTCAAAACCACAGCTTGTTTACGGGTTGTGCCTTCGATGAATTTGTACCATCTAAAATGAGAGCAAACGGAAAGAATTAATCTAATTTGCCTTCCTATAAGAGTGACGCCAAAAAAAAATGATCTTGAAATATGTCGTATGAAATGCCAGTGTTCTACAATTTCTTGAAAACATCAAAAGAAGCACATTGAAATGTGTCATGATATGAGTCGGAAAAACAAAGCCATGATTTCAACTTGGAACTAAAAGCCAATGATTCAACTAAGATTTGGTGAAGCCGAATAGCGTTGCCTTGACATCGAGCAGCTTTACAACTTACCTTTAACAGTTAAGAGCGAAAAAAAAACTTACCTGGATATTTCGGTTAAAGGCTGCAGTTTCTAATAGGATAATTCAATAGCATTTCATGTTGACAACGTTTCAAGATCATTTTTATTTGCGTTAATAAAATTCCTGAGGCCCTAAACGAGAAACTTTCAAACAGCAACGAAAAATCCTAAGTAACCGCCTAAATGAAACGTCGGACAAGGACTCAAATCTAGCACAAAAATTGTTTCAGTAGGAAACTTCATAATTCTTTTCATTGCTATCCAAACCTAAAAATTAACTTGGCTTAGGAAGCCCTAAAGGCTTCAATTCGCACCGCAAAGGAAATGAATATTAGGGAGGACTATATGTTGTTGCACGGATCTTCAGAATTAGTTGGGATTCGAAAGAAATTAGTATTCAGGTACGGAAGGAATAATTGGAAACAGAGGAAGCAATTATTTAGAGCTCGAAAAGAAGCGGAACAGAAGGTACGAAGTATTCCCCAGACCTATGAATAGCTACTTCAACCTCCGGAAAAATTTTCATTGTAAATCCCTCAAAGTTGTTGTCCGAATTAAAAAAAAAAACTGACTTCGGAGGTAAGGAATATTTGGAAGCCATAATTGTTGTTTTAGACTCCCAATAATTATTTCTAGGTTCTAGATATGTAAGCGGTTTCGGAAACACTAACTTTTTTATGCGCAACTCCAATAGAAGTCTGAGTTCGAGAAAAAACTCATGGTTATTTGGACTTATGAAGAAGCCTGGATGCTTATTTGGAAACCTCAAATGTGTCTTTTGGTTGATCGGAAAGAACTTTTTGTTCTCAGAGAAAAATCATATTCATAAACCCTAAGAATTGATATTTGGTCCTCCAAAGCCGATATCTCCTTTTGTACTTACAAGACCTAGTTGAAAGAAGGGAGACCTCATCGCCGATATCCCATCCTCCAAACCAAAAGAAAGAAATTAACATGCCATAAGGATATCTCGAAGGAAATATGTATTCGGAAGTCTTAAGCACTATTTTTCGGATCTCCAAAGAACGTCTAACTTTACAGTGTAGTGAAGTGTTTCTAAGCCGCCTGTAATGTTAATGAGAACTCCAGAAAAACGCCTGGATTCAAAGGAAAGAATGCCGTAAGTGTTGTCATAAGTAGTATCTAAATAAAACTATATTCGAACAAAAAAGCAATTTGGGAACGTTGTCAGAACTAAAGTTGTAGCCCCTGATTTCCGACAATAATACAAATTTATTATCGGTACATATGTATTTCATTGTAAACAAATTCAGTACATTGACTGAAACATTGAACGACGGTTAGAAAACAGTACTATCGTGCATATGATAGTAATTTCAAGCCCAGATACATCCACCTATTGTTATTTGCACGGCGGCTACTTCGATGTAACTGGCATAAACCTTAAGTAGTCGAGTAGCCGACAAGTTTACTAAAAGCTTTTCCAACTGACATTCGAAATCATACTGAAAATGTAGGTCTAGTTGATTGAGTCCAGAAATAGAATGCCTGTATGATCACAGAACGTGAGAAGGGCTTCCATATCCTATTCATCGGGTGCAGAAGATTTTATTTTCAAGGTTCGTTTTACGGAGAAAGTGGAATAAGTACGCTAAGCCCACCAAGTGAATTAAAATAGATGCCTATTAAGCGATTAAATTGAAATAAATATTTATAAAGAGGGCTCAACTCAGTGGACAGTGACTGTGAGGGGATCAATACTTTTCTGTATATTCGCTATTCAGTGCCTACGTAGACACTTTTCCAACACAGCCCTATTGCATATTCTCTGTCTGAAGAAGTGCTTACGCAGGAGCTTTTGCAATTTAGCTACCTTATATCTGTGGTCACAACCCGTAACAACGTAACTCGAGTTAGGACACAATTGAGTTAATAGTAAAGTTAATAGTTAAAAGTAAAGAAATTCGTTTCCTTGGAATCTGTAGCAGAGTTCTCCAAAAAAACACCTTCTCCTGATTTTCAGTGAAGGTTCAAAACTTTAAACTCCTGTACTGAAAATATTGAAAAACAGACTTAGGCTGTTATGGGTTGTGACCACAGATATAAGCACAATTTGTAGGAATGCCTACAAAGACGCCAGTGCCTTTCTCTTATATTCGCTGTTTGAAGAAATGTCTACCATAGGCGTAGCAGGGGTATTGCTGGGGGAGAGCTTAATTTTCACAGAAATTTTTTAGCACCCTCCTGGGTTTTCAGATTAGGTGCATTGAATGAATTTAGCAATGATGCCTACGCATTAGCCTTTGCAACTTAAATTCCTTGTACACCGAAGTCCACAAAAATGCCAACGCAGATGTCTTTGCAAACTAAATTCATCCTTTCCAATCCATCTTTCTTGTATCTTCCTTGTAGACAAAGGAGTGCCCAATCAAACACTATTCGAATCTAACTTCCTTGAAAGACGCCCCCGCAAAGACAATTTATTGCTACGGTAATGGTGCCTACGCATTAGTCTTTGCAACTTAAATTCCTCGTATATCCAAAATCCACAAAAGTACCAACGCAGATGTCTTTGCAAACTTCTTCTTTGCAACCCATCTTTCTTGTATATCCTTGTAGACAAAGGAGTGACCCATCTAAAACTTTTTCAATCTAACTTCCTTGAAAGAATTTAGACGTCCCGCAGAGACAATTTATTGCATTTAATGCATACGCATTAGTCTTTGCAACTTAAATTCCTCGTATATCCAAAGTCCACAAAAGTGCCTACGCAGATATCTTAGCAAACTAAATGCATCTATTCCAACCCATGTTTCCTGTATGTCCTTGCATACAAAGGAGTGCCCAGTCAAACACTTTTTCAAACTAACTTTCTTGCATCTTCGCTGATTTTGGAAGTGTCTACGTAGGCGCCTTTGCAACTTAATTTCTTTGGGTATTCATTGGCATGGTGTCTACGGAGATATCTAAATATCTTGTATATTCACGGTCTGGGGGAAGGCCGAAGCAGACGACTCCGCAACCTGAATTCCTTATATAATTGCTACTTCGAAAAATAACAACCAGCGGTTGAAGTGTAACCAGCCACGGCGCTATGGTTAGTACAATTAACTATCGTGCATGCGAACGTAGATGGGAGTGGCGACACAAACCTTTCTTTGAGAGCTGCTCACCTCGCTGTGTCTGACGAAATTTTTTAGTACTCAAATAAGCAACAACTCTAGTTAAAGCTTCACAAACTGACGTTCAGGATCGTACTTAAAACACAGGACCACCAGTTGATTGAGTCCAAAAATAAAATTTGTTTGGCTCATTCAATGTAAGAAGCGCGACCGCATCTCATTCACAGGATGCAATAGAATTTATTTGTGAAGTGAAAAACTGGTTTGGAAGATGTCAAACTTTTAACAAAGTTTAGGGTAGGATCTGCTTCCAATAAAGATTCAGAATGGAATTTCTTTAAGAAAGCAGATATCCTGAAAAGCTTCCATGCCTTATTTCCAATTACTAAAAAGTGTTAAGCTTCTTCTCCAAAGCGAGGTTTATTGACATTTCAACTTTCACACACTTAATATCTACCTATAAACTGGCACTGGATACGCCTGCCCGGGGCAATGTCCCACAAAAGTGCCACCCCCAGGAACTTCATAGAATTCAATACTTTTTGTAGCAATTCTGGGTTTAACATGACCAATTGGTTCTGTAATACAAAGTTTTTTTTTCAAATATCATAAAATATTAACAAAAAACTGCCTGAATCTTAAGATACATATTCAAATCCAAATTCTCAAATGCTAAAAAAAGTATATACCTAAAAACGGGCATAGGGTAAGACTGAGCTTGACACAAAATGGCAAAACCATCACCCGAATTCATGGTATGCTCTTGCAAGCGATCCCCCGAGACACGGGGGCCAACACTGCCAATGGGTTCTGTAGAAAATGGAACGATATTAGGAAAACAAACAAAACATAAAAACCGAAAACTGCCTTAATGTTGTTCACTTTCTAAGATTTAAAATAATTTTTTTTTTAATTTTACCTAAAAACCGGCGTTGGGTAGGATTGACCCATGCAGACAATAGCTAAACTTTCTTCAAATTTCCTAGTCATTTCTTGCAAACGGCCACCGCTTATTTTGGGGCCCACACTGCCCATGGGTTCTGAACAGTTAAAGCAATTCATTAAAATTATATTCTTAATGTTTTAAAAAAACTGCCTGAATGCTTTTAAACCAACCTTATGATAGGTACTGGGAAAGCTTGCGCCTGGCATAATAAGGCAAAACTATGACCAATTTCCTTGACAAAGGTAAAACTTTTCGATTCACCCGAAAATGTGGGAGCTTTTGCACCAACAGGTTCTGGAAATAGCATAGAATATAAACACGCCTTGAGAATATAACGTCTTACTAAAAATGAAAACATGAGCTTGAATGATAGGCAGGGCATAAAAGTTTAATATAAAAAAAAATTAATATAATTAAAGAAGACTCATTAAAAAGCGTATGAATATCATCAAAGAATCTTTAAGTGTATACTTTATTAATTGGAACGTTACTTAGGAATATTACAAAATTTTTCACAACTTTTAAAAGCACTGAAATGCAAAGTTTAGTCAAATGTTAATACTCTAAGGTGTCTAAAATAGTTTTTCAATAAAGCGTATAAGATTTTTTGATGATAGTATTATATAATATTTCCTATACTAAAAAGAAGCAATTGATAGTGAGATTTCCACATTGGCGGCTTTCTTCACGTTGATGTAGGGAAAAGCTTCGTCAGGTACTGTTTCTTAAACCAATTATAGCCAAGATAAAAGAGTAAGAGTAAGAGTAAGAGTAAATTTTTAAACCCTGTCTGCAATTGAAGACCTTCTTAAAAACTTTAAACTCTGTTTCAATAAATATTGTAGAAAGCTTCTACTCATTTTGCAAGAACTTTGTAATGTGAGATAGTTAACTTCCAAAACTAATAATTAACTTTCAGAAAAATCATCTTCAATACAGTACATGTACTAAAAAAAAAAGCTCCTAAAGAATTTGATGTGTTTATTTTATATCTCAAACTCTCAGTATGCACAATATTTTAGGGGAGGAAATTCATAAATTCCAAAGCTTTACTAAGAACTTGGGAAACAATAACAGCAGCGGTCTGTTCCATTACCTAAGAGTAGTCTAAATAACTTGGCCTGTATACATATGGATGAAACGTTCAATATAACAATAAAAAAAAAGTTTTTCTAATTCTGAATTATGTAACAATCAAAAATTTTTCATATTTCTATCAAATTTCTTTGCCTTGAATTGACACATTTTTATACCCAGGCTCATCTTCTTACGAATTTTACCTTATAATTGGCACTGGATATGCCTGAGCTTGGCATAATAAGGCAAAACTTTGGCCATAGTGACGATAAATAGTTGAACTTGCAACATCAGTTGAAAAGGTTGGAGCTTTAGCTCCCACGGGTTCTAAAAATATGAGAAGCATAAACAGAAAACGATAAAATATTAATTTACTATACAAAAAAACAACCAGTTGGTAGTGTGGTGGTCTCCAGATTGGCAAAAACTTTCCTTACATTGTCTTTGACAACAGCACTGTCAGGTAATGTGCAGTTGTTTAAAAGCTTTCTAAAAACTTTAAATTCTATTTTAATCATTAAAGTGAAGAAAAGTGATTTTGTAAATATTTCATATAAAAAATATCAATTGACCAATCTCTCTTCTGTATGTGTGTGATAGATGAAACTGTTGCCTAAGAATTTAACGAAAAATATTGACCCAAATGTTTCACAATATAAAAGCTATCAAATGAACCTGCCTATATGTATCCTCCAAATCTTTAGCAAAAACATTCAGCATACGAGTATAATGTTGACCCAAATGCTTCACAATATAAAAGCTACCAAATGAACCTGTCTATATCTATCCCCCAAATTTTTAGCAAAAACATTCAGTATACAAGTATAATGTATATTTGTTAAAGCTTTCATAAATAAATCACGTTCACTAAAAGCATACATTAACCCGAAAAGTTTAATTCATAAAACAAAAGCTTTCAATGAACCCATCTTCAACATACATATTAGTTATTCCACACAAAGCTTTAGGAAAAATATGCAATATATGTATAGGTAATATATTTTTCGTAAGGCTTTAAGAAACAAACTTTATGTGTAGAAAAGCTTCAGTAGCTCTTGGATGATGACTGTGTTTTATGTAAACTTCTTAAGCAAAAGCATTTAATCGTATTCTTATCTTCTTAATCTACTATATATAGGTAGGTTCACTCTTCGCTGCCGAACCTGGGCTGTAAAAAATTTCGAATGTATGCTACTATCATATTAAACTAATTAAAGAGCTTTTTTAACATATTCTTCAAGAATACAAAATTCTTAAGTAAAAACATTTCACTATAGTTTTATCTACTTAACCTGCTGTATAGGTCCGCTTTTTGTTGCCTTTGGCATAGAAAATAAAAAGGTACATAAATATGTGACCTAGTAGAAGCTTTTGCCCCTAGGCACTAAAAAAGTTTTAACATCTAACACTGCCATATTAAGGTATAGAGAAATTTTTTTAATGCATTCTTCCAAAAACGACTTAAAGAAAATTTTATCTTTAAGGTTTTAAATATCACTGCTAAAAACTAATATATGATAACTCAAATTAAAAAATTGTAAAAAACTTTTTTTTTTCAAGGCACCTAAAAGCTATTGCCAAAACGTTTTCAACTTTACCTTATAATAGGCACCGGATAAGCTTGAGCTTGACATAATAAAGCAAAGCTTTGTGAATAATGGCGAGTAATTGTTGAACTCGATACATCGGTGGAAAACGTAGGAGCTTTAGCTCCCATGGGTTCTAAAAAAATGTCAAAGAAACATCGTTCAAAATAGGATGATAATGTATGGGAAAACGAAAAGAACCAGTTGGTAGTGCAGTTCCATTTGGCCAAAAAAAGCTTTTTAAATTAATTAATTAATTACTTGGATTTAAATAGATGCAACAAACAATAAATTCCTTTAACGTTTCATAGCTGGCCGGGGAAAGCTTCACACCTTACTGACGTTCAAAACTTGACTTAAGATAAAGTAATTGACCTAATAATAATTTTAGTTTTTTTTTTTAAGTAATTTAATTTAAGTAATTCCGCTACAACCTATAATTTGAAAAAAAAAAAACTTTCCGAATTCAGACAGTTTGCACACGATTTGGTGCCATCTGATTTCCAAAAAAGTTACCTAAATACTGGCACTGGATAAGCTTGAGCTTGGCATAGCAACACCAAATCTTTGCCTTGTTCCTCCCAGAAAGTACTACTTTTCATAGTTGAGGGAAATGCAGGAGCTTTCGCTCCCAAAGGTTCTATAAAAAGTTTAAATGTTCGGTGTTACAATAAACCTTAAGCTGATTTTTTATTACAATTTTTTGAAAACTGCCTTTATGTTTATGTAAATTACCTAAAAACAGGCACGGGATAGGCTTGAGCTGGGCAGAGGAGTACAAAATCTTCACCTTGAGCTTGCCAAAATATGCTACCTTTAGATAAAGTGGCAAAAGCTGGAGCTTTGGCACCCAAAGGTTCTACGAATAAGAGATGATTTCATTATTTGTGTGATTGTAGAAAACTTAAATGCCTGAATGCTGAGCAAACATTTGAAATGTTTTCCAATAACTTTTATCTATTCTCCCGAAAATTGTCTCATTACAAAACAGATTTCGAAAGTTTTAACCGAAGTAAGCAAGCAATTTCTTTTCAATCACTTTTATTTTAATTAAATTCATCTAATAGCTAGACATATGATTTGAAGAAGACAAAATTCATAAACTCAAAAATTAGAAGACACAATTCATAAATTCCACTAGAAAGCATTTTCCTATTGTTTCATTAAATACAAATCAAAGAAATACATTTTATCTCGGTGCATTAATGAGATGACGTTTTTCAACCTTCTTTATAACTCTATATGTCTAAAATTATAGAACTTTAAGCTTTTTGGACATCACAAACTATTAATAATAATAGTAAATTCAGAGAAGCCACTCCTACAAAGAAGTTTCGTAGCATTTTGCAACTACTGAGAATGCTGGAGGCAAATCGGTTTGTTCGACAGCAAGTTCGGCACAGCGAATTATTGCAATTATTGCATCCTTTAACTTTAGATGTCTAAATACATATAGCTTAAAGCTTTTCCAAAGTTACAAACGATTTTGGTAAATTAAATTTTACAACACTAAATTCTCTTTAGCAAAGAAGTCGAGGAAACCCAGTTGTACAGAGAAGTTTCATTCCAATTCTGAGAATAATGGAGAATAGAGCTTTAGTTCGACCTAATGCTAATTTTAATTTCCCTGGGAATGTTTTTATTTAATTTCCCGGGGAAGAGAATAGTGGACGCTATTCTCTTCCCCGGGAAATTAAATGAAAGCACATATATTTTTATTAAACCTATATCCTATTTTTAGATTTCTAATATTAAAGAACTTAAAACTTTCGGTTATGGACATCGGACGTATTTCCCACTCTTATTCCGTTAAACTTTTACCTAAAGAATGGCACCGGAAATGCTTGAGCTTGACATAGTAATACTATATCCATTGAGCTTTTGCCTAATAGGCTACTAATTTTGGAGACCGTATTAAAAGTGGGAGCTTTAGCACCCACAGGTTCTGTAATTGAAAAAAAAAACACATATAAAAAATTGCTCGAAATGGCCGAGTGAAACTGCCTGAATGTGTCGAAAAATATCTGTACATTTCAATTATGTTTACCTAATAATTGGCACTGGATAGGCTTGAGCTTGACATAATAAGGCAAAACTTTGACCGATGGCACGTGTGTAGGAAAACACATTTGAGTCGGTATTAAAGGAAGGAGCTTTGGCACCCATGGGTTCTAGAAAAATAAACAAATTTCTAAGTCAGTTATTAAGTTACAATGATAAAGAAAATTTATTGAAATTTGCCTTAATGCAATTTTGAAAGCTCATTTAACACAAGTAGAAATCGAAAGAAATACATGAATGTGATAACGTAAAAAATACATCTTTGTTTACCTAATGATAGGCACAGGATAGGCTTGAGCTTGGCATAGTAAAGCAAAGCTTTGCCCTATATTACGGGTGTACGAAAAACTATTTGAATCCGTATTAAATGAAGGGGCTTTAGCACCCATGGGCTCTAAAAAGTAAATGAATTTATGTGTCAAATTTACACCTACAAAGAAATCTTATTGAAATTTGCCAGAATGAAGCTATAAAAACCTGTCTGACATATTAAATATTTAGTGTAATTAAATAAATGCGCTTTTTCGTATTTACCTTATAAAAGGCACTGGAAAAGCTTGCGCTTGACATAACAATGCAAAGCTTGAATTTATGGCTCGCACAAACATGCTAACTTTGGAATCACTTGAGAAAGTAGGAGCTTTAGCGCCCACAGGTTCTAAAAACAACAGAAGATAATTCCAAGAGAAGAGAGAAAGTTTATTATTAAAAAAAATACTTAAGAATCAGTTGAAGGTATTTTTTGCTATTAACTTATTGAAAACTGCCTGGTGATTTTGGAAAAATGTTGACCTTTGGGCTTTGGAAAGCTAAATACTCTAATATTAATACTAAAAGCGAACTTTTGAATTATGAGATTTGACAACTTTCAAACCATCCTTTCTTGTACATAAACAACCTTAGCTTTATAATATTGTGAGGCATATTCCGGTTATAGCAGACGCTGCAAAGTTGAGAATTCTGATAGTTCCTTTATTAAGCTTTATAATTCCGCACATTGGTGGCAAATATCTTCTGCTTGCCTGCACGTTCCTTACAATGAATCCAAAGCTTTTTCTCTTCAATGAAATGAATGCAAAAAATGATTCCAAGTTTTCATTCTTCACAATTGTAAGTGATTTGGTATTCAAGTTCCTTACACTTATGCAAAATTTTTTCAAATTAAATAATAGCAAAAAATAATTCCAAGTTTCCAGTCTACATTAATGTAAGTTATTTGCTCTATATTTTTCGTACTCCGGAATTCCGATTAACTAAAGTATAATTTTGGGTACATTTTTGAGCTTCGAAATTTAAACTTTCAATAATCACACATAAAGGGCTTTACAAAATCTTTAGCTTTTAAGCTTAAACTTGCAAACAAAGTAAACATGTATGTATTAAAAGCTTTAGGCCTATGCTTTATTGAACTATTCGACAATCTTTATTAACTATTTTAATTGTAACTTTAGATTTCGAATATTCTAAGAACGTTGGAATAGAGGATACTTTATAACTGTGAAATCTCAAAAAAATTGTTATTTCAAGTATTAGCTTTTAGCTTTAATAAATAATTTGACTAGCAATAAGGCTGTGCCATTTAGTGGACTGAAGATATATACAATCTCCATTCTTACCAAAAGGTTTGGCTGACCTGGTAAGGGTTATACTTCAAAAGTATTATAAAAATTTATATAAAATTATATAAAAGTATAATTTGCCTTACAAACGAATGTTAACTAGATTTAGTAGGATGGGATTTATAACTTACACTTCAAAGCTTTGCAAACCTGTGTTAAAAGCTTTAATATTTGACTATTTTAAAGCTTTACGAATATGTTCATGTACAGTTTTGGCTGCATATCAAGTTTTTTAACGTTACAAGGATACGTTATCTGACGTCTTCAGAGCTTTCAAAGTTTTCAAATTCATTTGTAGCATGTTAGAGTTTTCAATTGTTCCAACTATATTTGTAAAATTCATATTTTTTATGATCTCTACCGATGCTTTACTAAAATGGAGAACTTTTATGAAACATATTATATGCACATAATCAAAGTTTTGGAAACCTGTGTTAAAAGCTTTAATATTTGACTATTTTGAAGCTTTACGAATATGTTAATGTACAGTTTTAGCTGCATATTAAGTTTTTCAACGTTACGAGGATATATTATCTGAAGTCTTTTATTTCTCATGATTTCTACTGACGTTTTTCTAAAAGGAAGAACTTTTATTAAACATATTATAAGCGAATAATAAAGACTTCTTCAGATAATAGATTTGGTAAGATCTGACAGTTTTTTCAAGCATTCCGACAAAATTTACCTTATAATGGGCACCGGGAAAGCTTGAGCTTGACATAATAGGGCAAAACTGGAGTTTTCGGCTCTCACAAATATGCTACCTTTGGAATCACTGGAAAATGTAGGAGCCTTGGCGCCCACAGGTTCTACAAAGTAAACGAAAATTTCGGTGTAGGAAATAGCAATGGTCAAAAAGGGAATCTGAATGTTTAGAACCAGTTGGCAAGCGGTGGTAACCGAAAAAAAATCTTGAATTTTTACAAGAATGACAGCCATCAGAAATTTTTTAAATATACTAAAAAGTTGTTATTAAATGTATTAGAAAGAATTGGGCAAAAAAGTCAAGGTACACTCTATAAACCGCAGGTAGTCTACAAATTTATAATTTACTAATTTTACCTAAAATATGGCACCGGATAGGCCTGAGCTTCACAGGTTAAGGCTATGGTTTCTGTTTTCGGTACATATATGGTAAATGTTGAAGCCACACTTGGAAAAGAGGGTCCTTTGAAACCAACAGGTTCTGAAAATTTCAAATTGCATAACACAGGATATGAATATATCTTTCCATACGAAAATTTTACAAAAAAAAACTGCTTGAATCTTGTAATCTCTCTTATTATTACCTAAAAATGGGCACTGGATAGGCTTGAGCTTGACAAGTGAGTGCTAAGGCTGAGTTGATATCGGCTTGATTAGAGAAAGTTTGTACCCCGCCAGGGAAAGCAGGTTTTTTGGAACCCATGGGCTCTGAAAATTATTTAATATACAAATAATTAGAAAATTATTAACTTAAACCGAATGTTGGGAAGTAAATACTAAATGAAAACGATTGTTTTAGTGGAAATCCTTGCAGACATTACGACGAATCTTAAGTTAAGCGATAATTTAATGCAGACCATCAATGTTACTAGAAATGTGAGCAAATTTTTAAGTGAATTGAAATTGAAATTTTCTATTTTCATTACCTTACAATGGGTACCGGGTACGCTTGAGCTTGACACAACAGTGCAAAACTTGAACTTTCAGGTTTCTTAACTTCTATCAAGGTGTATTCCAGAGAAAATGATGGTGCTTTCGCTCCAATGGGTTCTATAAAATTGGCTCAGTTAAAGAAATTTCGATCATAACACATGGAAAACTGCCCGAATGTTGAGATACCGATGTAATTAAAATTCAAAAATATTGAATTAATGTTGTCCCCCAAATAAGTTTCTCCAAACAAGAAACTTTCGATAAGATATAAGCATGTAACAAATTTCTGTGTAAAAAAATATGCTTTAAAATTTTTCCTGGGCTTTTGGCAAATTTTTTTTAAAAACAATTAGCTTTCTGCTGGATTTTGAGGAGAAATTCGTCAAAAGTTAACCTTTATCTAAAATTTTTACGTATAAGAATTTACTTTTCAACCAAACTCAGCCTTTTACAAAATGTTATACAAAATTCATCCTTTTCTTCTCGAACGACAAGATTTTTCTATAAAAATTCGTCCATGACAAATTTTCAAAAAAAAAAAAAAACGTCAAACCAAATTTTTCTAAAAAACTTCGTG
>JAHXMU010000010.1:43575-65942 GCA_019455685.1 Philornis downsi
AAAAAAAAAAAACAAAAACGTCCACAACAAATTTTCCTAAAAAAAAAATTGGTCTACGACAGATTTTCCTAAAAAAATTCGTCTATGGCAAATTATTTCCAAAAAAACAAAAATTCGTCTACGAAAAATTTTCGTAAAAAAATTCATCTTTGACAAATTTTCGTAAAAAATTCGTCTATGACAAATTTTCGCAAAAGAAAAAAAATCATCTACGACAAATTTTAGCAAAATAAAAAAAAAATAAAATTCGTCTACAACAAATTTTCGCAAAAAAAAATTAATCTAGCACAAATTTTGCTGTAAAAAAGTTTATCTACGACAAATTTTGCTATAAAAAAATTCGTTTACGACAAACTTTCCTGTAAAAAAAGTTCGTCTACGGCAAATTTTCCTATAAAAAGTTCGTCTACGACAAATTTTCCTATAAAAATTCGTGTATGAAAAATATTTCTAAAAAATTCGTCAAATTTGCGACAAATTTTCCCAACTTTTTCCTATAAAAATTCATCTACGACACACTTTTCAAAAAAAAAAATTCGTTCACAAAAAATTTTCCTAGAAAAAATTCATCTACGACAAATTTTCCTAACAAAAATTCGTGTACGACAAGTTTTTCTATAAAAAAAAGTCCGTCTACGACAAATTTTCGTACAAAAATTCGTCAACGCAAAATTTTCGTACAAAAATTCGTCTACGACAAATTTTCGTACAAAAATACGTATACGACAAATTTTCCTACAAAAATTCGTGTCCGACAAATTTTTCTACAAAAATTCGTCTCTGACAACTTTTCCCACAAAAATTCGTCTCTGAAAAATTTTCCTACAAAAATTCGTCTTCGACGACTTTTCCTACAAAAATTCGTCTCTGCCAAATTTTCCTACAAAAATTCGTCTCCGACAAATTTCCCTACAAAAATTCGTCTCCCACAAATTTTCGTCTCCGATAAATTTTCCTACAAAAATTCGTGTCCGTCAAATTTTTCTACAAAAATTTTTTTTCGTCTCCGACTAAATTTCCCGTAAAACCGTCTACGGCAAATTTCCCAATAAAAGTTTGTATATGAGAGATTTTTCCACAAAAATTAGTTTTTTGGCAAAGTTTTCTTTAAAAATCGTCTGGAAAATGTTTCTCTAAAATTTGCTTTTAGAAAACGTTCCTTCTTACCTGACTCAAAAAATTGATTCGGACGAAACTTTTTTCCCCCCATCTTTTTACCAGTTTCTGATTTTAGGGAATACTTTGAAGTGCATTGTATTCTTTTGTATTTTCAGTTTCCTCATTGCTTTAACCTAACTGTTTCCATCCATTGCCTCTTACAATTTCAACTTCATTCAACTTTATACCTTATTAATCACTTAATGAATTGCAAACAAAACTGCGCTTGTGTTTATCCTCAACTACAGCCCTATAAGGTCAATGTCAACGCACCACAAGAGGTCACGAGCGAATGAAACAGAGAATCAAGGTCACCCACAAAACGAAGCAACAAGTTCACTTTATGTTTAGTTCACTTGTGCAAAAAGACACCGCCACCGAAAGCTATTGAACAACAAGAGATGTGTGTGTATGTGTGAGTGTCTGTGCATCAGAAACAAAAGAAGTAAGTGAACGAACGAACTTCGCAATAAGTATTAACGAAAGTGAATATGAACATATTCACCAACACCACCTACCGCCTACCGCCCTAGACCAGGAACAACATCAACACAATGAGCAGTCTTACCAATCCCTTCCCTCCCTAACAGCAAGCGTTCGTACAACTTCTATACCGGCATATTAACGCCATCATTTTTACTACCCAAACACAAAGATCTGACCCAAAAACGTGTCCACCCGGCAAGACTTCATTGATAAAATTTTTTGTTTGTTTTTACACACAAAGAAAGAGAAAGTCACGTAAATACATATCGCTCTCTCCCTCTCTGTCTAACAAGAGCATATTTTCCATTAATCCGTTTTACTGTTAAATTCCAAACAAAACCCACACCACGCCAAAGACCACCCCTCGGGTTGACGAATATCGTTACAAAGCAAAGCCGGTAATAACGAAGCATCAAGTGTTTGACTCATGTTTTTAAGGGGCAATTGTTTTGGGAAATTTTCTCTTCAAATTCATGCGCCCTCCTGATTCTCTCGCTCACAAAGTGTAAAAGAGATAACACCTTTTCACAGAGAGAGGGATGACTAGTTTTCGGCAAACAGCTGTTTGTGGGGGCAACTATCAACAGAACCGCTATTTTTTTTTTTGTTTACTTCATAAATTGGCACAACAAAAACAATACCGCGTTGGCGTAAGTGTGAGTTGTTGATGGGGGCACTTTTGTTTATCGGCAAATTGATGAGAGTGCAAGAAAGTGTGTATGTATGTGACTTGGTGTGACTATAGAGTTTATGGGGCTACACGTTTGTAAACTGCTGTCCGCCTTCTGCTTACATTTCAATAGTATTGGTTGTGGGGAGCCGTGTAAACAATTCTACTCTGTCTTGTTGTTTTGTTTTTGTTTGCTCGTGTGTATTGCTTTTTATTGACAACACAAAAGCATGTTACGATATTCTTCATAATGATGACGACGGTGACTTGCTTTGTTTGTGTGTTTTCCTTTTTCTTCTCTCTTTCTTTCCCGGCTTACGCCGCCAGATGGAGCGAGCTGTCGTAAATTGAAAACGTAATTTTATGAATTGTTTGATTAGTTTTGTTGTTCATAGAGTAGACACGACTTTTTATGGATTCAACATTCTCAACTCAACGAGGTGGTGGCGGGGGATAAAGAGTGTGTTCGGTGAAGATAGAGTTTGCGTAAATGGGAAAATCATGAATGGAATATAATATAAACATCGTTTGCCGTGATATCAGTCTGGTGTAAGTAAATATTTATAAGTTCACGGAGATTTTCTGTGCTATTTCCGCATGTTTTTTTTCATTTCTTTATCTAGCTGCTGCCGGAAAAGTAAAGAAATAGTAAATACTAGAGAAATTAGTCATAATAATTGAATGTGAACAAATTTAGCTCACTGCAATGAGAAGGTCTCATCTGCATTTTATCATAAAGTCTTACAGTGTAATCTCAGTCATTAGTTCTCAACAGTTAAATTAAGTTTTTTAATAATAACTCAGCATACAAGAAAATATTTTTCATAGTTCATGAAATTAAACGATTTAAATATGCTAAACTTTTTTCAAGCTATTGTAGTCTGATTGATTGATTGTAGTCTGATGTTCATATGAAAATATGCAAAGTGGAAGAACACATTTTTCCAAATTTCTAATATAGCAAAACTTGCAAAAATGTTGTTCACAAATTTCCGTTCAGAATTTCCTAATTTTTTGTGAATTAAATTGTTCTGCTAGCATAATTCGATATTTTTTTTTAAATTATAATAGAAAGACAGAGTCTAGAACCACTTATTTATTGTGGATTTGACAACAAAAATTAAAATTGAATTTGTCTTCCTTAACGTACATATATCAATGGTACTATGTGGTCGATAAAAAGTCACCAACACGTGGTCGATAAATTGTCTAAGCAACGCTGTACGGAATACACAAATCTATCTTGATTTGTGCACGCGTAGCACCCGCACCCTGCCCACACTGTACTATCTTTGAGACAAAGAGTTGGTTTTGAGAAATTTTTCAATAAAAACTTGCCTTTAAGAATATTTTGACCCAAAATTTGCCACTAAAAATTTGTCTGCAAAAATTTACCTTTGGAAAATTTGTCTTAGAGAAATTTTTTATGAAAAATATGCCTGAGAATTTTTTCCAGAACTTACTTTTTTTTGGAAATAATTTGTATTTATGAGACAAAGAGTTGGTTTTTGAGAAATTTTTCAATAAAAACTTGGCTTTGAGAGAATATTGCCCTAAAATTTGCCACTACAAAAATGTACCTCTGGGAAAATTGCCTTAGAGAATTTTTTTCAGATAAATATGCCTGAGAACCTTCTGCAGAACTTACTTTTTTAGGAAATAATTTGTATTTATGAAAATTTTCAGGAAAAAAATACTTTTTTGGGAAATTTTCTAGAAAAAAAATTACTTTGGATTTCTTTTCGAAAATTGAGAAATGTTTCTACAAAAAAAATTCCATTTGGGATATCACACAAAAAAATTATTTTAGAGAAATTTATTTTATAAAAAATATACCTTTCAGAAATTCTTCTATAGAAATTTTGTTTTGGGAAATTTTGCTATAAAAGTTTTGGAAATTTTTTTTAATAAAAATTACATTATTTTGTGAAAATTTGACGCTGAGAATTTTGTCTACAAAAATGCGACTTTGTACCTTTCAGAAATTCTTCTATAAAAATTTTGTTTTGGGAAATTTTGCTATAAAAGTTTTGGAATTTTTTTTTAATAAAAGTTACATTATTTTGTGAAAATTTGTCGCTGAGAATTTTGCCTACAAAAATGCGACTTTGGGATAGATTTCTAGAAAAAAAATTGTTTTTCTTTTGGAAAATTCCAATAGGAAAAAGAACTCATTTTTTTATTACACAAAAAAAATTGTCTTTAGAGAACATAAATAAAGGAAATTTTTCTCTGGGAAAATTTCCCAAATTAATTTTCTATTGAGAAAATTTTAAAATAAAAAATTTTTTATTTTAAAAATTATTGTAATTTTTCGAGAGAGAAAAAACTTCTTAAAAAAAAATTCTTCAGAAAAAAATTTGTCTAAGATGTTTTTCAGAAAATAGTGAAATTCAACAGATTTTTCGATCAAACCTTTCGTCTGAGAGAAATTTTTCTAGGAAGAAATTGACTTTAGGAACATTTTGTTGGTGGAGCTATTTTTCAGGAAAGTGTTTTCAATCTACATAAATTGAGTTCAACGACGATCAGTAAAAAAAAAATTCTCTAGCATCCTATGAATGATTTAACAAAGAGATTTATACATTCAGTGAGATTACACGCATTATATTTTCAGACTCAATCAACTGCAAACACGATGAAAACGTATTGACTAAATATTTTTTGTTTGGAAGCAAAGTTGAGATGATTAGAGAGTCATAAGAGTAAATTGATCCCGCTTTCTTCGTTACTCTCTTTACCCAATAACTCCATAACTTTATATATTTTGGTTACTATTTTTGCAGATTGTAGTAAGTTGATCAATAATGTATGAATACTATTACATACTCGTATGACGTTAAAAAACGCTAAATTATTAAAGTTCCACATTGGAAAAGGGAGGGAAAGAGGACAAAATTACACTGTTGGGTGAATTTCACTCCGAAGAAAGATAATTGGTCTATACATTTCCATTATCTTTGGATTGCGAACGTCACAGTTTGAGAAACATTAGCCAGACTTACCCGACTACTCAAAGTTTTCGTTAGAAATTTTAATAGGGTTTTTTTGCAAAGAAACTTTTTTTTACCAAAATTGTGGTTTCATAAAATTTTTTTGTAATTGGTGAATTTGACTCTTTGCAGTGCATCTTAAAAAGTTTAATTTTCAATTTTTCTCTTTTAAAACAAAGAAAGTTGCTAAAATTTATTTGCAAAAATTGATTTTTCAAAAAAAAAAAAAACAAAAAATTATACAAATTTAAGTTTTAGTATCTTTTTTGTTAAACAAGAATTGTTTTTACGAATACTGTCTCCAATTAAAATAATACAGGGTGGGCCATATGAGTGTTGGCGATTTAATCCTTCAATTTCTCGGTAACGCGCGGCGCGGGGTGGCGGGGGGATATGTTGTTCGCTGCGCCGCTTCCTGGAAATTTAGTCGCCATGGAGCCGTACACGAGAGTGCAGCGTGCATTTTGTGTCCGAGCGTATTACGAAAACAATAAATCAGTGATTACTGCACGACGTTTGTATCGGCATGAACACGGTTTTCACGATTTAAGTGAAGTTCAAAGCGCCAATGTGATACGAAAATGGATCAGAATGTTCGAAATAACCGGATCAACAGTACCAATTACGGTTCGTGGTCGCCCAGTTTCTGCAAGATCAGCCGACATTGTGGAGCGTGTTCGTGTTTCAGTTCAGCGAAATCCGCAACAGTCAACACGTAAGAGAAGTCAGTCTTTGGATGTCAAAAGAACAACTTTACGACGAATTTTGAAACGTGATTTGCATTTGAAGGCTTATTAGCCGATGATGTCAATAACCGACTTAACTTTGTCAATTTGATGCTAGAACGGTTCAACAATTTCAACAACATGATTTTTAGAGATGAGGCCATTTTTCACCTTAATGGCCATGTGAACAAACAAAATTGTCGGTTCTGGTCCGAGACTAATCCCCGACGCTTGCATGAACGTCCACTTCACAGCCCTAAGCTCGTCGTGTGGGCTGGGATAACGTCAACCGGTATTGTTATTACTTTTCAACGAGTTTTCCAAAATTTGCGACTTCGGTTCCAAGAGTGTCAAGCAGCCGAGGGAAGCCATTTGGACAACATTATTTTTAAGTCTTAAAAATTCCCACGCTTCTACTTTTTCAAAATACAAATATATTTTTCTATGTTTCGTAGTTTTTTTTAATTGAATATTTAAACCGCCAACACCCTTATGGCCCACCCTGTATAATAAAATGTCACGTAAAAATTTGTTTTTTTATAAATTTGTCTTTACAACATTTTCTCCTATGACTTTTGTTGGTATTCCCTATAAAATATTTTGTCTAAAATTTTGTTTTTCTTTTCAATAATTAATAACGTAATAACGTTGTGATTTTCTTTGTATTATTGAATTAACTTTTTGCAATAAAATGTGGATCTACCTAAATGCCGGCACTGGATATGCTTGGGCTGGACATAGTATGGCAAAACTGGTGCCCCAACCACGTTCTATACCTGACCATTTCACGTCACCAGACAATGAGGGGGCTTTGGCACTAACGGGCTCTAAAAAGAATTACACAATTCAGATTTTGATATGAGGCGAAAAACAACTTGACTTGTTTTCAACGTCCGCACACATACATACATACACACACATACACACGTGAAATTTCAAATGAAAATGAGCAACGTAATAATAAAACTTAACCTGAATGCTGGCACCGGGTAGGCTTGAGCTGGACAAAATAATGCTAGATCATGAGCTTGTTGCCGCTCAATCCATGAGCGTTTTATGTCATGCGATAGCAGAGTGGGTGCTTTACCGCCCACAGGTTCTGTAGTAAGAAAATTTGTAATTTTCATGTGTTTTGCTTTTCATTGATTTACTTTTAATTATTGAAAACTGCTTGAATGAGTCGATTGTCTGTCGGGTGACAGATTTGTCTTCAATTGACCTAAATCTTACCTAAAGTAGGGAGCCGGATAACCTTGAGCAGGGCAGAGCAATGATATGTCGAGGTTACGTTTCAGTTCTAGAGGTTTCTGTTGCAGAGAAGGTGTTTTGGGTGCACTACTCGAAATAGGTTCTAAATAGATGACAAAACGATTGAATGTAGATAAAATAGTATTACTATATGGAATATCATCTGCCGAATGTTGGAATATGTTTAGACAAAACTGGACTTTCCTCTGATGACAAAACGATTGAATGTAGATATGATAATATTACCAAATGAAATATCATCTGCCAAATGTTGGAATATGTTTAGGCAAAACTGGATTTTTCTCTGACCTAATTTTTCAATAGTTGGGAAACTTTTCTTTCAACAATTTACCTAAAAACCGGCGCTGGATAACCTTGAGCTGGGCATAGTAATGAAATGTCTGAGTGTTGCTTTAACTCAAAAGGTTTGCTCATTATCGATGGTATACGAGGTGCGGTGCTCGAAACGGGTTCTAAATCAAATTTATACAAGATTTATTAATAATAAAATAAAATTGAAAATGAAAATTCTGAAAACAGCCTGAATGTCTTAATTTTATATAAAAAGAAAACCTACCTAAAACTTGGTGCGGGATAGCCTTGAGCTGGACATAAAATAGAAACGCTTTCATGCAGATTCGCAACATTAGGTTTATAGGTTAAGGCATTGATTTTTGGAGGACTGCTGGAAATTGGCTCTATATAATCAAATAAATAAAGAAATTAACAAGCGATAAAAAACATCTTAATAAAACTGCCTGTATTTAGGATAGAACAACGCAAAGTAGACAGCTTTTCAAATCGCAGACTAAGCCGGATATCAAGTGGCATTTTGAGTAAAGAAAAAAAAAAACAATAATAATACCTGTTTTTCTGGTTTGGAAAGAATTTAAGTTTTCAACTAAATCAATTATAACATTCACATGTGAATTGGCCTATTTTAAGGTCAATGAAATTTTAAAACAATAATGATTACCTTTTGGTTTTGAAAGGAATTTGAATTTCTCAGTCGTCTAACTGTACTAAATAAAATACAAAGAAAAAAGTGGCCTACATAAACTTGACCCTTAATCAGATTTTCCTATACCAAGAAGATTTTTAATAACTCTTCGTATATCTTTCATACAGGATGGCGCTCCAATTGTGCTGCAATAAGCAATTCAAATAACGTTTTTTAACCAATGTATTTCATTTATTTCTGTTTATTGTATAGAAAATTCAATTTTATTTTACATAACTAATTGGTTTAGAAGATGATAGACTGTAAATCTCCATGCTAATTTACCCATATGCAACTCCTAATTAGAAAAGTATTCATTGCGACCTGATGGGTTGAAGTCTAGATAGCCCCAATTACTGTTTTAATAGGCTGTTTCAATTCAGTCAAATTCTTTAGTTTCGTTTTGTAAACCTCTTGCTTGACATAATCCCAAAAAAAAAGTCTGGTGCAACCAAATCAGATGACCTTGGGGGCCAGCGGAAAGTGAAGTTTCTGAATATTAATTTGTTTGAGAATTTTCGTTAGAGCTCCAGCATAACCAGTATTGCTGGAACCAAATACTGTTGAAACGAATACGTCTTCGGCGCAGTTTTGGGTGATAAAAACTCCCTCAATACCTAAAAATAATGGTCCGCATTGACGTTGGCATTGTGTTCGTAGCACGATTTGTGCGCCACCCTGTATATCGATTTCTTATTGACACGTTAAATGGAACGAATTTCCATTTTATTCTAAATTTACATAAAAGAAGTTAACATTTGCCAATTTAATAAGCGAGAAATTGGCAATTTATTCTATGACAATTAAAAGGGTGTTAAATTTTAGCGGTTTTTTTAAAAAATATGTCTGAAAAATTGCCCTATAAAAATTATCCTTTTTCAAAACCTCTCATAAAAATTAGTCTCAGAAAAAATTTACAAAAAAAATTTAGTTTTGACAAATTTGTCTATAAGAATTTTTATATAAAGAAATTCTAATGAAAAATATGAAACATTTTTTAACATTTTTATAAACATATAACAAAAATTTAATATTTTTTAAAAATTTTTTGAATTTTTTTTAAACAGAAAAGTTATCAATATTTTTGTTAAAACTCATTAAAATTAGTCTCAGAAAGAATTTACGAAGAGATTGAGTTTTGACAAATTTGTATATAAGAAAGAATTTACGAAGAGATTGAGTTTTGACAAGTTTGTATATAAGAATTTATACATTAAAAAAATCTTATGAAAAATATGAAAATTTTTTACAATTTTTATGAACATTTAAAAAAATACTATTTTTTTGAAATTTTATGAAATTTATTTTTCATTATTTTTTGAAATTTCTTTTTACACAGAAAATTCATCAATATTTTTGCTAAAACTCATAATTTTTTTTTTTAGAAAGAATTTACGTAGAGATTGAGTTTTAACAAATTTGTGTATAATAATTTATATACGTTAAACTCAGTATACGAGTATAAAGAAATTCTTGTCAAAAAATGACATATTTTTAAAATTTTTATGAACAATAAAAAAAAATAAATATTTTTCAAAATTATAAAGAATTTTTTTTTTAATTTTTGAAATTTCTTTTTGAGCGGCAAAGTTATTAAAATGTTTATAAAAATTTGAGTTTTAAAAAATTTGTTTATAAAAATTTATATATGTTAAACTCAGTCTATAAAAAAATTCTTAACAGAAATATGACATATGTATTTTTTCTAAATTTTTATGAACATTAAAAAAATTAAACATCTTTTAGGATTTTTATGAAAATTTTTGTTCATATTTTTGAAATTTCTTTTTAAGCAGAAAAGCTATTAAAATCTTTATATAAATTATTAAAGAAATATTTATTTTACCAAAAACGGTTTTTTCTGGAAATTTTTTTTTAAATAATTTTTTTTTTATTTTTGCTTCAGCCGAAAAATTATCTAAACTTGAATTTTTATATAAATCTTTTTTAAAAACAGATTTTTTTTATCAAAAATAATTTTTGTTGTGGTGAAATTTTGTTTAAAAAAATGTTATTGTTCTTTTCAATCTTAAAAAATATTCCACAAAACAAAACTTATTTCCTAAAAAAAATATCTATTTTCAAAAAAAATTTTATTTAAAAATGTAGCTTTTAATATATTTTTGTTAAAGCAAAAGAAAAAACATCCATGTTCAAAATGTATTTCCAGAAACATGTTTGGCCGCCATCAAAAACATTTAGGGCCCTTTTTATAAATATTTGTTGCAAGTTTAATAATCAAATTTGCATAATATAAATTATTCTAAATACCGTTCTTAATTTGCAAATTGTTTGTGCAACTAAGATAATGGAAAAAGTATGAACAATTAAATATTTAAGATGCGCTCCAAACCTTTTGTCTGTTTCTATTCTATTTGCGCGATAAAATTTAGCTAAATCATTGCTTATATATATACCTATATAATAGTATAATTTTTAGACAGAATTTTCTTCTAGAATAGTATAATTGAAGTACGATAGATGTCGCTTCAATCACTTTAATAAATGTACATTATATTACAATGCACTCGTACATATGGTGAACAGATAGCTATGTAACATCAAGTCTATAACCCGAATCACTTCGTATATCCCCTCTTGACGGCCTCTTCTTTCTCTGACCTCCTTAGAACACTTTTTCAGTCTATTTTGAAATTTACCTAAAATTTGGTGCTGGATAGCCTTGGGCCGGACATAAAATCGAAACACTTGTTGTTTGCCAAATACTCAAGGGACGGGCGCTTACAGGCGGTACCTTGGGCGCAGTACTTGAAACGGGCTCTAAACAAGTTTTAGATAGTTAAAAAATGTATGGATAAGAAGACAAAAAAAATTTCAAATTCTCAATTCTTATAACTAATATAAAAGAAGAACTGCCTGAATGAGGGAACACTCCATTCTTAGAATTTTTCCCATATTTACCTAAAAACCGGCACCGGATAACCTTGAGCTGGACACAGTAAAGCAAATGTTGCGGATCCAGGATAGGTTTTCATATCAAATTTCGATAAGGAAGCTACACGAGGCAAAGTGCTGCTAATGGGTTCTGAAAATTTAATTAGTACGTGACAATTAAGTTGAGAGTTTTGCTACAAATATGTTAAAACTGCCTGATTGGGGGGAAGGATAACCACAACTAAAGATCATAACTAAAAGTTTTATATTGAAGGCGATATTCTCTCCCAAGAAATTTGAAGAGAAATTTTACTAAATGACATATTGATAAATCAGAAAACCATAACGAAACCTGACTTGAACTATTAACTTGAAAATGTACATAAAATTTCTATAAATTGGATTCAATTTGGGTTCGTTATAGGTCAAACGAGATACGATAGAAACGAGTTGAAAGCAAAAATGGCCCAATTTCTTAGTTAAAATCATTGTCCATAAATGTGAAAACCAGTCGCAAGTAAGTAAAGGAGTAATTCATATTGTATGAATATCTATATTGCCTGAAACCCAATTATTCAAACTAGAATTTGAAAAAAAACAGTACTTTACCTTTTGGTTTTATTGCATTTCACTGCAAATGAAACCCAATTATATTTTGGGGTAATTTTTAAAGTCTTCCCTTTATGTAAGGTTTAGGTTTTAGTAAATTTTAATGAAAAATTTAGCAAAATATCCACTACAATAAATTGTGTATGAACGAAAGTAGCTTTAACCAATTTGGGAAGCTAATATAAGAAATAACCTACAACATCTAAGAAAGTGGACTAACGGAAAGCCCGATACTGATTTACTTACAACGAACTATAACCTACAACCTACAACATTATTAGCACCAGTCCACCAGAATCTAATATATAATATAATACAGCGTGGCGCACGAATCGTGCTACAAACACAAAACGGGGACGAATGGGGTCCGTGATTTGAACATGTCGAAGAAGTGTTTTTTTTTTACCCAGAACTGCGCTGAACCAAATTGATATCCAAAAACTGCACTTTCTGCTGGCCCTCAAGGTCACCTGACCTGACTGGACCAGACATTTTTGTGCGATTACGTCACGCAAGAGGTGTACAAAACGAATTCAAGGAATTTGACTCAATTGAAGCTGTCCATTAGAACAAAAATGGGGGCGATCCCGACTGCCACCTTCCAGGTCGCAATGAATAATTTTCAGTTGTCGCATATACGTGAATGAGTATGGAAGTCGTTTACGGTCTATCATCTTCAATACCAATTAGTTATATAAAATTAATTTAAATAAAATAAATTAAATTAAAAATTAAATACAAAGTTATTTGAATATTTTATTGCAGCACAATTGGTGTGCCACTCTGTATAACATAACAGGAACGCATTAAATAAGTTCCAGAATTCCATAATTCCTTTTAAGAAAATTTATAGAGTTGCCTAAGCGTGACGATAATTAAAATTGGGTACTTCTGCCGTAATAATATCGGTATCGGTCGAAGTAATAAAAAATCCTTAATTCTAAGCCAACATTTTCATTCAGAATATATGGCCTTAAATTCAATCACGCAAATAAAGTTGAAACTACTGGCAAACACGGTGAATAATCGTATAAACTTAGAATACCGCGATTTGACTGCCACAATCCTCCACCACAAATGTTGGAAACGCCTACTGCGAAGCTATTATCAACGATCATCGTCATTTCGACGAAGTATTTCCTATATTCGAGTCATCGAAATTGTTCTGCCATATTGTAATGTTATTATTGTTCCACAACACAATAAGGTTAAAGTCATTTTGGTTGCGGCCCATTATTTTGTCAACATTCCCCCATGAAACTAGGCAACAAAATAAGTTATTACAAACTAAGCTATACCCAATAACCTAAATTCTCAAAATTCTTTCGCTCGGAACTATACTTATTTAACAAGCCATCCTTAACATCGATTGCCGATTACTTTTTTATTTGACCAGATGGTCATTATGAAAATTCTAATTTTACCTATAACTTGGCACAGGATAACCTTGAGCTGGGCACATGAGGCTAACAACACCACCTAAACGCACAAATTCTATGCCAGTTTTCTGGATCAAGGGAACACGGGGAGCCGCGCCACTAATGGGCTCTGAAAACGCAGCAATAAAAGTTTTATATTTTATAATCTCTAAGAAAACTGCCTGAATATTAAACCGATAAAACTTTAAATCTTTACCTAAAAAATGGCACCGGAAATGCTTGAGCTGGACACAGTAATGTGACACTTTGATTATAATTTACATCAACATTTCGAGTCTTGTCACCGGATGTTAGGCGGGGACTTACGGAACCTACGGGTTCTGAAATGTGTAAAATTTAGCTTACAAAACTGGGCCAAAATATTTTAGGTATGCGCATGTTAAATGAAAACTGCCTGAATTATTGAGATATAAAAGATTTACCTAAAAAATGGCACCGGATACGATTGAGCCGGACATAAGAGCGTTAAATTCAGAGTTTGCCTAGACCGCACCATGTTCAGTTCATCGTGAGCATTAATTTTGGGGCCAACACTGCCCATAGGTTCTAAATTTGAAGGGAGAACATATATATAATAAGCTATATAAACTAAGCCTGAATATTGGGATAGAGGCATTTTTGTAGTAGATCTAAAATTCAGTTACACTCTTAAGGTTTATTACCTAAACCAAGGCACTGGATATGATTGACCCGGACAGAATAAGGTTAAGGTGCGACCTTTACTGGCCTCGGCATTTTTCAAACGATTTTCTACCGAAATTTTTGGGGCAACACTGCCAATGGGCTCTAAAACAAAAAAAATATTTCAAATGGGCTACAAAATTAACAGACTACGTAAAACTGCCTGAATATTGAATAAATCTGTTCATTTTATTTCGAAACTAAGTAAAAGTTATATATTTCTGATAGTTTCCTTAATTATTTACCTGTAACTTGGCATAGGATAAGCTTGGGCGGGACAAAATAATGTGGAAGTGGCGCCTAATTTTGAGCCAGCATCTCTTAAACGTTCGCCTATGCTGATTTTGGGACCCACATGACCAACGGGTTCTACATTAGGAATTGAAAATAATTCTTACCAATAGAACATTTACATTATACTAAACATTCAGAATGTTGGGTTAGTTAATTTAACTGGGACTGTTTTCCTTTTATTCATAACCTTACATTATTCAGATAGAACTTGAGTCAAGCAAATGGTAGGATGTTTTATGATATTACCTAAAAATTGGCACCGGATAGGACTGAGCTGGACAGAATATGCTAACTGTCTGGCCAATAGCGGTCTCAGCATCATTGCGACGGTTTACCAGATTAATTTTGGGTCCAACACTACCCACGGGTTCTAGAGAGCGAGCATTGAAGTTATATAATTATAAAAAGCTATCAGAAAAAAAAAACTACAACTGAATGTTGGGACGAACTTTATTTGATATCGTAATTTAGTATTACTTTGAGATTTTTGTAAATCTATAAAGTCATATTCTATCCAATAACAATTTCGCAAGTTGTGGGATATATTTCAGGGATGAGTTCAATGGCAGTACAATTAATTCACTATAGGTGGCAGGTGAGTCATCTTAAAAAAAAAGTTAATTTATATAACAAATGCAAAGAACCCTAAAATGTGTCCCCTAACATTTCCTAAAATATGTTTAATTCTAAGAAACTTTAATCCCACAGAACTCTACTATCGAAAATTTTATCAATGTCGTAAATTTTTGATATTTCATAAAATATAATTTTTTTTCGATGAAATCTGTAAAACAAAGCCAATTAAAAGTCAGTAAGTTCTAAACAATCGGAACTGCGTAATATATAAATATCGTAAATTTACAGTAGCGGTATTTTCAAAGCATCGAAACACTGCATTTTTGGTTGAGTTGAGTCGAATAAGAAGTTTGAATAAATACATTTCAATATCATAAATACATTTCAATATCTAACAGGTTAAAACACAAATGAATAAAATGAAGTTTGCGTAATCTTTTCGGAAAATATTTTCTAATATCTTAAAATTTTCACTATTTAAAAATTTAAATAAATAATATCGTAAATTTTTTATTATCTAAAATGTGCGAAATTTTTCAATATCTAAAATTTACGACATTCCCTAAATTTTGTAAACTTCTTTATTCTGTATTACAACGATCAAAGGACACCATTTTTAGTCTAAAACCAAGCACCTGTTGTTTCTCTACATAACATAAAATATTCAAATATCGTAAATTTAAGTATTCTGAAAAATTAAAAAAAGAATGTTATTAAGGTATAATTCAAGACAAATTTTGGCTGCGAAACTGATTAAATTTGCAATTTTCTAATATCGTAAAAATTGGCAATTTCCCAAATTTCCAACATTTTATAAATATGAAAATTTTCACAATTTCTATTATGAACTTATTAAATATGGCCTGTTTTAAGACCAATTAGCGCTCAGAAGTCGCAAACGTAGACTCTCATATATCCCTCACATGTACATTATCGTAAATTCAGGAAAAATTACTTACTCACTCGAATAAAATCTAAGTTGACAGAAAAATGTTTTTAGAATAACGTGTACTTTCGGAGTGTAGCAAATTTGCGATATCTATATAATCGATATTTATAGCATCGACTATATTTATTAACCAATTGAAGAATACCACATCTACGAGGGCGGTACCAAAACAAAGCGACCTGACATATAGATGGTGCCAAAAGATTGAAAAAAATAATTTTGGTGAAAAGTGACAATCTTATAAAATATATGTTTTAAGTTTCAAGGCGCCACTTTATTTAGTATTTTTATTTGAGCCATTAAAAGTAAACGATCCTAGTGAATTTGTAAATATAAAAAAAAAATTGGTCACCGTTATGTAATTCAATATTTCCATTTGAAAGGTCTCAGTCCCACCAATATTAAGTCCGAGTTAGATTCTACCCTGAGGGAGTATGCCCCTTCATTTAAGACTGTAAAATATTGCGTAGCAGAGTTTAAACAAGACCGTACCAGCTAAACTCTACTTTGGGGGACTCTGTTCCTTAGTCTACGACTGTAAAATATTGGCTAGTAGAGTTTAAACGAAAAAAATCTCAAACGTTTAATATCGTCAATTTACTAAATTTTTTTAAATTTAAATTTTACTAAGCATTTTTATCATATAATACTTTGGGGGAGTCTGTTCCTTAGTATACGATTGTAAAATATTGGCTAGTGGAGTTTAAACAAGGCCGTACGGGCTACAAGACGAACACCGTAGTGGTCGGTCAATTGGGGTGTCAATACCAGACACGGTTAAGAAAATCTACAAAATGGTATTGAATGATCGTCGGCTGAAGGTGCATGAGCTAGCTGAAATAAAAGGCATTCCAAAAAGTATTATACATCGCTCATGGATCGAAGATTTGAAGATGAGAAAGCTGTGTGCAAGATGGGTGCCGCGCTTGCTTTTAATAGAGAGAAAAAACAGCCCCGTGAAGATGTTTCAGCAGAGTGTTTGGTGATGTTTCGCCGCAGTAAGGGCTAATGTTTGCGTCGATTTATAACCATGGATGAGTCATGGGTCCATCACATCCAAAGCTGTGGACTGGAGTGGGAGAATCGTGTCCAACCAGGGCGAAGACGGTTCCATCTACAGGCAAAGTCATGGCGTCTGTTTTTTGGGACGCGAATGGGATTATCTTTATTGATCATTTTGAGAAAGAAAAAAACATCAACGGCGAATATTATGCTAATTTATTACAGCGTTTAGGTGATGAATTTATGGGAAAAGTGCGCATTTGGCGAAAAAGAAAGTGTTGTTTCATCAACACAATTTTCCAGTTCACACATCCACTATTGCAATGGCGAATATTAATTAATTAAAGCTCGAATTGCTTCATCACGCACTTTATTCGCCAGATTTAGCTCCCTCAGACAATTTTCTATTTCCAAATTTGAAAAAACTAGTCGGTGGTAAAAGATTAGCCAACAATAAGAAGATGGAGTCTGCCGTTAATGGCTTATTTAAGGAGTTTGACAGTTTTTACTATAAACAGGGTGTAGAAGCTGTTGAATATTAAATATAGCTCAAAAAAGTGTAAAGAAGATTATGTTGAAAAAATTTTCCTCAACTTTTTTGTGTCTTCTTTGTTATGTCGGCTAGTATTGGGACGGGCCTCCTATATGGTATGTTAAAAAAAAAACTGAAAATATGAAATGCTAATTTTTACAAATGTCGTAAATATAATATCGATTTTGTGTGTTGAATGAAATTGAAATTGAAATTACCGAAAATGTATATGTAGTTCTTCTACCTACTGAAATCTGTTACATTCAATACTTAAATTCTCATATCGACTGAAGACTAAAGCATTGCTTATGAAACAGAGTATTTTTGCAAGGAAGTATTCAATTATTCGTTGAGGATTTAACTTGAAAACTTGTAAACCATAATTTGGGGTTAATTAGTAGGAAAACTTTTAGAAAAAAAAAACAATCATTATTTGTTGTCGTTTAGAGGCAAAATATTTGTATAAGAAACTCATTGCATTGAAGCTTTTGATGCGAATGCGATCAATTTCCGATTACAGACAAAATTTATCTTCAGATATTAAAAAAAAATCGGAAATTAAACCCTGTAGTTTAGTCAACTCAAGAATAAAGTCTAAAATAACACACTAAAAAGGCATTTGATCCCTGACTAGATATAACATTGAGTCGTATTTATCAAATAGAATATGCAAAATCGTTATTAGGGGTTATGAATCTCTTCCGTATTTCCAAACATCTGGCGTGCCGCAGGATAGTATTTTGGGACCTTTGTTGTTTCATTTATTTATCTATTTTATCTTCTATCTATCTTCTATATATATAAAAATCAATTGCTGTGCGTTAATCTCGCTAAAGCTCGAGAATGGTTGGACCGATTTGGCTCATTTTGGTCTTAAATTACTGGTAGAGTATTCCGAAAGGTTTATTTGAAGTGATAGATGGCGTTGGAATTTTTCAAAACAACGTTTGCCGGCTCAGCTAGTAAATGATATTTCTGTTTTAAAAAAGTAAATTTTTTTTTGTATGCAGATGACTTAAAAGTATATCATAAAGTTTTTAATATTTCTGAGGCTCTAGATCTTCAGAACGGTTTAGATGATCTTATTGACTGGAGTTCCCTAAATAAACTTTCATTAAATCTATCAAAATGCGTCCATATTTCATTTTCAAGGTCTCGTAATCTAATTCAACTGGGTTTCTAAATTGGTGATTACAGGCTCCTCACTACTGACATTAAAATGGATTTAGGTGTTGTTTTTGATGCGGCGCTGACTTTCACCTCGCATATGAATTATTTTATCTGTAAAGCTTATTCTATACTAGCATACGTTAGAAGAAATTATTCCGATTTCACTGATCCACATACTTTAAAAATAGTGTATACTTCCTATGTAAGATCAAAGTTGGAATATGCCTCTAATGTTTGAAATCCCTTTTGCCAAGTCAATATATAGCGCATAGAAAGGATTCAGCGGGTCTCTGAAATTTGCTCTCTCTTCAATTAACTTTGGTGATTTTGTATCTCCTTATATTTCCAGATGTTGGTTACTGGGTTTACAGGCATTGCAATATTGCCGTATTTATCATACCTTATTATTTGTATTCGATATAATAGCTGGTATAATTGATTGTTCTCAATTATTGTCGCTTATGCCGTCTTATGTTCCGCCCAGATCACTCAGATATCATTATATCTGTGGTCACAACCCATAACAGCCTAAGTCTGTTTTTTAATATTTTCAGTACAGGAGTTTAAAGTTTTGAATCTTCACTGAAAATCAGGAGAAGGTGTTTTTTGGAAAACTTTGCGACAGATTCCAAGGAAACGAATTTCTTTACTTAGTTGTTAACAAAAAATAGTTGTTTATTCTCACAGTCAAAAGATATTATCGAAAAAGACACTTAGGCTCTTATGAATTGTTGAACGAAAGAAAGTCAAAAAGTTCAAGTTGAGTTAAGCTATTATTCCAGATTAAATAAAAATTTTTTTGTTCGGAGAAAGACCTTAACTCAATTTATGTTCATCAAAAAACGAAATTGTAATTCGGAATAAGAGCTTAACTCAAGTTAGGAAAATAAAATTGTTTCTTAATTTTTTTGGATTAACGACTTAAGTTGATTTAGGCAATGATAAAAAAATAATGTTTATATTTGTTGTAATCCTAAATTGACTTAGGCAGTTATGCCAAAACAGTCATTTAGAAAAATAACTTAAGCTATTAGGTTTTTTAGGATTAATTGCCTTCCTAGAAGAGATACAAACATGAAAAATTTAGAGCAAATAAATTTAGATACGCTGAATAACTCAATTGTGTCATAACTCGAGTTAGGCTGTTACGGGTTGTGACCACAGATATATTTAATGAAACACGCCATTCCACAAATTACGCCCAACATAATGCTTTGAATTGCGGATTCATTGAATTCAATATCCTAAATGGGATTGTAAGAAATGAATACCCAATTCAGCACCTAAAGTTTTGCATGTCTAGAAATAACTTTAAACTGTTCCTTTTTAGATATTTAAAATAAAACAACAAACTTTACATAACCTTCTTGAAATATGTTATGTCAATTCTTAGTCTGTAAGGATTTATATGTCCATAGACTTAAATAAATGAAAATGAAATGAAATGAACAAAATGAAATGAAACCAAAACCTAACAAATACGACAAGGCTCTTTAATTTTAGATCACAACAAGCATTTAATTTAAGAGACCATGTACAGGTAACATAACATACGCAGGAAATCTGATTTGTAGTCGAAACCTGATGGATTGAATAACAAACGCCCATTACCGATTAAAGTCCTTTGATTTGTCTAAGAAAACAGACTTAGTTTTAAAAAACTATTGTAAAACGTGGCGAGACATAACTTGGGAAATTTAAACCCAAACCGTAATAAAGACAATTGAAAATTAAAAAACGAAATCTGTTTTTAAAATTAGCTCATATTGGTTAGCTGCTGCTCTTAATGCTCTTCATGCTCATGCTCTTAAATCTAGCAAAATTGTGCGCCAGATGGGTGCCGCGCTTGCTTTCACTACAGCAAAAACAGCGAGGACCGAAGACTTTGAAGAAATTATTTTTTTGGCATTGTATTTTTTTTAATATTATTTCGAAAAAATTGCAAAATTCTGTTTTAAACAATTTCACATCTCCATTTTAAGCCATTCTTCAACGTTGCCAATGTTTGCTTATATCGTAAATTTGCAATGTTGGCTAAAATTTGCCAAAAGGTGTTGCCAAAGGATAGCTTATATAACTTCCTCTTATCAAATCTCAAAAAATGTTTTTTTTTCTTAATGTTAATTTAGTTGTCCATACCTATAAACTGGCACCGGATACGATTGGGCTGGGCAAAATATACTTAAGGCCGCCTCCGCACTGGCCTCAGCATCCTTACGCCTCTCACCCACACTTATCTTGGGTGGCACACTGCCAACAGGTTCTACAACAACAACAAGAACAGCAGACATAGAAAACAAAAACAAAAACAAACACAAAGCACGCCACAAATCCCATTCAAAACTAAGCACTTAAGTAGCGGCAAAAAAGCAAAAAATATCTAAAGAATAAACTTCTACTAAAACTATTGTTTTTGTTTATTGAAAACTTTTGACTTTAGCCTTTTGTTGCGGATCAAATGCTTGTTGTTCGGTACGCCAATAAACTTATATAAATCATTAAAGAGCAGAGAAATTCAATAAAAATAACTTAAAGCATAACCCAAAATTACATTGGGGCAGAGAAGAGATATACCTGTAGTTAGGTACTGGGTACGATTGGGCTGGACAAAAAAGAGCTACAGGCGATTGTATATGAACGGCAGATTTTTGTAATTGCTCGGCGAGACTCACTTTGGGAGCGACACTGCCTATGGGTTCTAAATGGTAAACAAAAAAGAAATGTCATAAAACACTTCGATAATAAATATTGTCCCGAATGTTGGGAATTTTGGGCATTTTGGTTCAAAAGTTGGGGATTGTTACAATAATTCTGGCTGTATTTTATACTAGTAATTATTTACTTCAACCTTTAAAAATTGCGAAACTTACTGAATGATGATTTCTTATAGAAAATGTTAGCAATATCGTAAATTCCGTATGCCTAATAAATGCGAAAGTCTTTAACAATGTAAATACTAGTAGCATCGTAAATTTCTTGTGCCTAATAAGTGTGAAACTCCTTAATATCGTAAATTATAGTAATATTTTGTATTGGCAACGCCTTATGAGAAAATTTTTAATATCGTAAATATTAGCAATATCGTAAATTTATAATAGGTTGTAAATGTAGGCAAGTTTATACCTTGTAAATGTAGACAAGTTTAAACCGAACAAGTTTAAACCGAACCGCTAAAAAAATATCTCAAACGTTTGATATCGTAAATTTACTAAATTTTCGGAAATTTAAACTTTGCCAAATCGTTAATAATAAACTTTGAAAATCTTTAATATCGTAAATTATAGTAATATCATATATTGACAATACCATATAAATTCGAAAAATTTTAATATCGTAAATATTAACAATATCGTAAATTTCTAATACTTTGTAAATGTAGACAAGTTTAAACCAAACACCTTAGTAACCACTAAAGAAATATCGCAAATTTAATTTAGATTTAGATTTAAATTTAGATTTAAATTTTACTAAGCATTTTTATTACATGAACGATGTAAAAATCTTTAATATCGTAATTTATAGTAATACAGTATATTGACAATACCATATATGTAAATGAGATAATTAGCAATATCGTAAAATTTCCAATACCTTGTAAATGTAGACTAGTTTAAACCAAACAGCTCAGTAGCCGCTAAAAAAATATCGGAAATGCTTCATATCGTAATTTTACCCAAACATTCGAAAATTTGGATTTAAATTTTCCTAAGCATCTTCATTACATAAAGAATGCGAAAATCTTTAACATCGTAAATTATATTATGGTAATATCATATATTGCCAACACCATATAAATGAGAAAATTTTTAATATCGTAAATTTTAGCAATATCGAAAATTTCCAATGCCTTGTAAATTTGGACAGTTTTAAACTGAGTTGCTTTGTAGAAGCTAAAAAAAAAAATATCGCAAACATTTGATATCGTAAATTTACTCAAACA
>JAHXMU010000010.1:65952-110064 GCA_019455685.1 Philornis downsi
AAAAAAAAAATATCGCAAACATTTGATATCGTAAATTTACTCAAACATTCGAAAATTTAGATTTAAATTTTGTTAAGCATCTTCATTATATAAAGGATGCAAAAATCTTTAATATCGTAAATTACATTATGGTAATATCATATATTGCCAATACCATATAAATGACAAAATTTTTAAAATCGTAAATTTTAGCAATATCGTAAAATTTCCAATGCCGTGTAAATTTGGACAATTTTAAACTGAGTTGCTTTGTAGCCGCTAAAAGAAGATATCGCAAACATTTGATATCGTAAATTTACTCAAACATTCGAAAATTTAGGTTTAAATTTTACTAAGCATTTTTATTACATAAATGATGTAAAAATCTTTAATATCGTAAATTATAGTAATACCGTATATTGACAATACCATATAATTGAGATAATTAGCAATATCGTAAAATTGCCAATACCTTGCAAATGTAGACAAGTTTAAATCGAACACCTTAGTAGCTGCTAAAAAAGTACCGCAATCGTTTGATATCGTAACTTTACTCAACTTTCGAAAATTTAGATTTATATTTTACTAAGCAGTTTCATTATACTCGTATAACGGATGTAAAAATCTTTAATATCATATATTGCCAACACCTTACAAATGGTGGTCGTAAATTTCTTAGTAGTCGCTACAAAATAGATCGCAAATGTTTGATATCGTAAATTCACTTAACTATCGAAAATTTAAATTTAAATTTTACTAAGCATTTTTCTTGTATAATAGATGTGAAAATCGTTAATATCGTAAATTGCAGTAATATTGTATATTGTCAATACCTTATAATTGAGAACATTTTTAATACCGTAAAAATGAGCAATATCGTAAATTTCCAATGCCTTGTAAATTTAGACAATTTTCGCAAACGCTTGATATCGTAAATTTACGCAACTTTAGATTCAATTTATTTAAATTTAGATTTAAATTTGTCTAAGCATTTTGTATATTCTAGCCCTTCCGTACCGTATACAGCCTCTGCAAAATTTGTTATATCCAGAAATTACCTGTATAAAGGCACCGGATAAGCTTGAGCGGGACATAGCAATGTTACATCTTGGCCTTGGCGCATAGTATCTGAACTTAAGCTATCCTTTTTATTGACTCTAGGACCCACACTGGCCACAGGTTCTAAAAAATGTGATTAAACAAAAATCGTTCTCCAACTATTGAAGCTAACAACACAGGCCTCAAAATACTGCCCTAATGTTGAGATTTCTGAAAAAATTCCATTTGCATTTACCTGAATATCGGTACCGGATATGCTTGAGCTGGACATAGCACAGCTATACTAAGACCTTGAGCTATGGTATCAATTTCAAAGCTATCCTTTTTGCTAACCCTGGGGCCAACACTGCCAACGGGTTCTGAAAGGGGGCAATTTTTATGAAAAATCTTCCAACAATTATTGAATTACTACCACACTGCCTGAATTTGGGTAGATTCTTACAATTACAAATTGTATCCGATATAATCAAATGTTAATTAAATCTTTTCAAAATCTTTACCTATAACTGGGCACAGGATACGATTGAGCCGGGCATTGAATGGCTATGGTGCCATTTATCATTATCTTGTCATGATTGAATTCATCTTTGCGATTAACTCGCGGCGCAACACTGCCTATAGGTTCTAGGTAGGAGAAAGAAGAAGAGACATGGCAGATTGCAGGAGTAGCTAAACAGAAAACTACCCGAATGTTGAGGGTTCAAACTTTGTAAACTTCTTTCGTTTGAAGGAATTTTGAATTAAAATAAAAATGACAATTTTTAAATCATTACCTATAGGACGGCACGGGATAGGCTTGAGCAGGACACTGCAATGCCATAGTTCCTTGGATTTTAACCTTTTCATGACTAAACTCATCTTTGTGATTGACGCGCGGGCCAACGCTGCCAATGGGTTCTACACCATACCGTACAAATAGAATAAAAGAATAAATTACTTTTCTATAACCATATTGAAAATACTGCCTGAATGATGATAATACCGAACCATACTACAAAACACTCAGACATTTACCTATAAGCAGGTTTAGGAAAAGCCTGGGCTGGACAAAGTAAAGCCAAAGAACGTTTTGAATTAGCAAGAAATATGCCAAGTTTATCCTTGATTTCCACCTTGGGTGCCACTGATCCTACCGGTTCTACAAGCAAGAAGAACAACTGGTTATTAACACACCAAGATAACTGCCATCCAATAAAGTTGGGATCAAGGTAAACTAAATTGTTTTCTTCCCTATAAATCTAACCTAAAAGAATCTTGGAAACGTTCATAACTGCAAAAAATAAGTCCCCGCATCCAGGGAATGGGATATGCGAATGTTTTTCGCACTCATTGAGCTTACGTTTAATGCTGTCTTTAGATCCACTGAACCTGCTAGACCTGCTGTTTAATCACGACACCCAATTATAGATTGAAAAGCTTTTACTACACTTCCCTCAGGCACGATAGTCCCATAACACGATCGATCACCTATGATAACCTAGGCGCTTTTCAATACCTTAAATTTATTTACCTATAAGCTGGTTTAGGATAAGCCTGGGCTGGACATAGCAAAGCCAACGAGTGCGCAGATTCGGCCAAAAATATACCGGCTTTATCCTTAATTTCCACTTTGGGTCGCACTGAGCCTACCGGTTCTGTGGTTGAAAAACAAAATAAAATCAATTGCCATATATACTAGTAAACGGTCAAAGAAAACTGCCTTTCAGGTAAAGCGGGGAAAAAGGGTAACCTAAAATTTGTTATTCTTTCTAAAATAAAACAACCACAAAAATATATAATAGTTTATTTAAAATCAGAAAAACTAACATATGGGCTATAAATACGCAAGTACGTATTTAATTTTGACCTAGATTCTAGATGTATCCAAATACTTTAGGTAATCTCCTTAAAACCTGCTCCATTTTTCTTAAACTTTGTGATACTTCGAACCAGCTGAAATTGCACCTCAATCTTGGTAATTTATGGCCTTATGGAAGTTGAAATCTGAAACCTATCAAAGCATAACTTTTGATCTATGCAACGTCAAACTGATATACAAATTGATAACAAGAATATGATTTACGTTTTATAAACAAAATTGGATCAAAAAACCAAATGACACAGTTGAAACTTGAAACCTATCAAGGCATAACTTTTGTTCTATGAAACGTCAAACTGATATACTCGTATAAGGTAAGAAGACTCTTTATAGTTGATAACAAGAATATGATTTACGTTTAGAAACAAAATTTGATCAAAAAGTCAAATGGCAAAGCATAACATAAAGCTGTAATTGGTAGACCAACTTTTAGACGAAAATATTGCTGAAATTTCACCCCATTTTGCAGTGAAATTAATTGAATCTTAAGCAATAAAAATCTCTTCAAATTTGTTATAATGAAAAATTCTAATTGACATGAAAATTTTATAATTTTTTCCAGAACGAATTTACCTAAATGCTGGCATTGGATAACCTTGGGCCGGACATACTAAACTTAACGATGATTTCGATTTGATAATAGCAATTTTCACTTTATCATTCAAATCGACTTTAGGAGCCACAGATCCCATGGGTTCTACGAAAAAGATGAGAGAGATGTAGGTAAGCCTATGCAATAAATTACCCTAGAGAAAACTGCCGAAATGTTTTTGGTCATTGTCCAAATGAAATGACTAAGAAAGACTTAACGTACTTAAGAGTCCCAGAGGTAATAACTAAATAATAGCTGGAGGGACATCTTAGCTTGATTAGGTTAAATGTTATGCCTGCTTAGTTAAATTTCGCATGACCAGAGCAGGTAATGTTCAAAACCAAAACTCGAATTTTATTTGTATAGATTTGTATATAAATATATTTAAAGCTTTACCTACCTATAAGTTAGAAGTTGAGTCTCTTTGATAGTGAATCGACGTAACCTGAGTTAACAGCCTGTATTGCGATTGATTTCTTTACTTTCAAAGAAATAGTGGAGAGGCCAGACCGTTAAAAAATTACCTAAACCACTGACGTTTTTATGTAATTGAAAAAAAATCTTGACCTGATTACGAAATACAGGGTAGCGCATAAGTAACGCTAAGATTTGATCAGTGAATACATTTTTTTTTGTGTTTAAGTCTTCCTTTTTCGTCTCTGTGATTCTAATTAATTCTGTAAATTACCTAAATAATAAAGGGTGTCCCAACAAGAACGCAAGATTTAAAATTTAAACAAAACACAGATATTTAAAAAAAGAATCGTAAAACTTTATTATATCGTAAAGTAGACAGAATGAGGTTATGTATGGAACAATTCATCGGGCAGATGGCCGCCGCAGCTTTGCTGGCCCACACGCGATTTTTTAATAATATTTTCAATGACCGTTTTGCATAAATGCTGCGGTATTGCATTAATGCAGCGTCCAATTTCCTCTTTTAAGGTTTGAATCGTCGTCGGCTTATTCGCGTAAACCATCGACTTCAAAAAACCATAAGGAAAAAAGTCTAATGGTGTTAAATCGCACTCCACAACGCCAAATAACATGACCGGGAAATGACTGATGCAACAATTGAATTGTTTCTCTGGCTGTTTGACATGTGGCTTGTTGAAACCGCATTTCCTCCACATTCATTTCTTCAATTCTAGGCACGAAAAAAATGGTTATCATTTCGCGATACCGAACACCATTGACTGTCTTGCGTTCTTGTTGGGACACCCTTTACTTGGGAAATTTATGATGGAAAGGCTCAGCACAGAACAAAGAACCAAAGTTATTCAATTTTACTTTGAAAGTCAGTCTTCGATTACTCAGATCATATCGAAATTTCTTTCATGTTCGAAATGCTCCTAGCGCTCCAACAATTTACCGATTGGTTCAGCATTTTGAGCAATAAGAGGATGTCTGTGATCTTCCGCGTGCTGGAAGACCTCGTGCAGTTCGAAATGAAGTGACCAGTGTTCGAGTGCAAGCAAGTATTTGAGAAAATCCATAAATTTCCACCAGACGACGTTCTCAGCAGTTAGAGATATTTTGGCAGTCTTTGCGAAGAATTTTACATATGTTACATCTTTTTCCACACAAGATGTAATTGGTTCACGAGTTAAAACCAAATGATGTATAAGAACGCATTCAATATAGTTGCCGTTAATGTTATTTATGCGCCACCCTTTACAAGGTGGCGCCCGTCTAAGACGGTGGCGATATACGGAATGTAAACTCCAATTTGTATTATATTTGAAATGAAACGATCATTGCAAATACTGGTGAGTGTTTTACCTAGATTGGCCAATGTTTGTAGATGGAACACTCATATATTATCCCAGAAAGTCGACCTAATGACTGAAATTTTTCCCTAAGTGTGAGAACCCTTACCCAGTCCGTTAATACAATTAAATCCCAATCTTAAATTTCAGTTTGTTTTCAAGGTATTTACATAAATACCGGTTTGGTAAACGCCTACCTGGCTGGTTAATAAAAACCAAAATTTTTACCAGGGTCTATCACCGAAAGGAAATCAAATCCGAAAACTGTTTAGATTCCCTTTAATTTCTGGAATCTAAACCATAAATATACGCAATTTTTGTTCTGATTCCGACTACCAACTCAAAATTGTATTGAATGATCTTGGTTTTGATTCATACACTCGAAACGAAATTAGAAACCATTTTGATTCTAACTCAGTTTGCGAAACAATTTTCGTTTTTTGTATTTCATTTGAAGATGAGTAGTTGTGAAAATTTCTGAGAACCTGGTAACGAAAATTCAGAAAATAAGTTATTTGAACCAATTTCACTTTTCGCAGTTTTGTGGTGCCAGAACTTTATTTTCTCTACCAAGAAATGAAACTACATTTGGTCCAGATGAAGGAGCGGAACTATGTTAAACTACACGTTCACTTCAAGTTCTCGAATCAGAATATCTGCTTCTATATGTTTCTAATTAAAGTTTCTAATTATGTTTCAGATAAAAGACAAAATAAAGTCAAATATGAGTCAGAATCTAAATTTGCCTGCTTTCCACCTTGATACTGAAAAACCTAATGCTATTATAGCTTAAAGATGCATTAGAGAATTTATCTTTGCTTCCATTTACCTAAACATCGGTTTCGGAAACGCTTGACCTGGACAGGTTATACTGAATGCGGTAGCCGCCTGCCTTGAGGCAAATTTCAATTTATCATCCATATCAATTTTAGGCGCCACAGAGCCCAAAGGTTCTGACATCAATGAAAATGAATTTTTGATTTGAATTAAGTAAAAACTAACTGCCTGAATGGTTTAGGTTGATGTTCCCAAGAAAATTTCTATTTCTAAACGAAAATTATTAGGCCGAACGATACAGTCTAAAATTTACCTATAAAATGGCATTGGATGCGATTGGGCTGGACAAAGCAAACTCAAGTCTCGGCCTCTGTGTTTATCGACCCAATTTATACGATCCTTGGGATCTACTTTAGGGGCCACACTGCCCATAGGTTCTAAAAGGGTAAAACAAATATGGAAGTTAATTTTTCGAAACTAACCTAAAACTGTGTTGAATGTTGGTTAGGTACCCGAATTTGGCTTAAATTAAAACTTTACCTATAATAGGGCATGGGATAAGATTGCACTGGACATAGAAGACTTAAATCGCGGTCCTTGGAAATATCCAACCAAGTGATACGATCTTTAAAGTCCACTTTGGGTGCAACGCTGCCCACGGGTTCTAGGAAGAAGGGAGTAAATTACACAACTTTTTAAACTATGTTGTAGTTAGTAGTGAATCGAATTTCTAACTGTTCTGAATGTTGATTTTATGGATGGGTACAATGAAACTTAAGATTTACCTATAAATCGGTACTGGATACGATTGTACCGGGCATACCAAAGCCAAGCTATGCTTAATGTAAGCTCTTGCATTAGTGACCTCATCTTTAATATCCACTTTAGGTCCTACAGAGCCCACAGGTTCTAAAATGTTATAAAATATAGAATTAAAATAGCCCCAAAATTGAATTATGCCTGAATGTGGTTTAAGATTTTTCCCTTATAGTTTACAACAAATTGAAAGCTTACCTAAATAATGGCACCGGATATGATTGTCCAGGGCATATTAAAGCTTTGTCTTCGTGTAAACGTACACGGGCATACGTGAATTCATCGCGCGTATCCACCTTTGGAGCTACGCTGCCTATGGGTTCTATACAAGAAATATAGCGGTAAGGCAATAAAATGGATGTACGGAATACAAACAAAAGCCTGAATATTGGTTTAGGTTACTAAGAGATGCCAATTTTAATTATATGAAAAACGAGTTAATTTAACGGAACAAGAATTGAAAAATTGGTGACAAAATTGCCTTAAAACCTAGCTCATTTCACCGAATTACCTTCAACAATATTTTTGTTTTTTTACCTACCTAACTATAGGCACGGGATACGCTTGGCCTGGACACTGCATTGAATAGTCCTCACTTAGCTTCACTTGTATAACCTGATATTTATCATGCAGACTGGTGATTTTAGGAGGAACAGATCCCATTGGTTCTATATACATATATATATATTGACATTTTATTTATGATTTTGCAGAAATTTTTGGCTTGAAAACTTTAAGCAGAATGTTGGTTTAGGGTTAACGTTATCGCTTTTTATTACCTTACAACTGGCACCGGATATGCCTGACCAGGACATTGCATAGCATAGGTGGAATTGGAACCCACCATTATAATTTGTGATTTATCATTGAGATTGGGTATTTTGGGAGCAACAGATCCAAGAGGTTCTAGAAATTGAAAAAGAATCCATAGCAAGAACGAGTAATCAACATGGTAAGAAAACTAAGCCTGAATGAAAGTTTTACGAGTCACCTTGATAAATTCTCTCAGGATTTTTTTTTCTTTTAATTTAAATTAAACAATTGATAACGAATAATTAAAACAGCTCAAATACAGATTTGAATAACGATCTCGAACAGATTTTTGTCAGCCGTCATTAAAAAACTATAGAATGCCAATGAATCTCATCCCTTCAAATAACACTTACATATAACAAAAATATTAAGGTGACGGAATTCCATCAGAGGTATTTTTTTGTGTTTCTTAATTAATATTTATTCGTTATGCATATTATTTTATTCCAAATAATGCATTTAGAGTCACCCTGTACAATGCAGCAAAATCTTCAAAAATGTTAGCTTCAAAGGTCTGATATAAATCAATTAGTAATCTTATTCAAATTCATTTTTTTTCTTAATACTAGGTATCACTAAATTCGTGAATTCGCCGCAAAACACCATGTCCACACTCAATCATTGTCATGGTTATACATTGTATATTTTCTTTCCTTTTTCTTATATACATATTTCCGTATCAAGCAAGATTTAATTCCTCTATATTACTTGTATTTTAGCGCCATCTGTATGTGAATAAGGACACATCGTTAAGGATGATTTTATGGCAAAAAAGTTTATGATTTATTGACGGGGTATTCGAGTTACGTAGGGGATAATCAAGGTAAGAAATATTAAAATGTATATTAGCAACGTCAACAGCTTATGATATCGCTATATTTTTGGTTCTTTAAAACAGTTTCGATCAAAACGTATATGAGAGTACATAGCGATACAATGGCAGCAACATCGGCACGCTCTGTATGTGACAGAGATCATTACTCAGGCAAAGGTAATCTGTGCTTCGAGCCGAGTTGTATATGAATTGTAAATCAATGTCTATCAATGATAGACTTTGCGATATTGTCTCTCTCACTTTTCAATTTTTGAACGATTCGACATTTACGATAATTTCTGTTATCCTCTCATACTTGATTCTTTATACTGCATATCACAAAACCATCTGTGAAAGAGCGATATCTCTTGGAGGACTAAAAATTGGCGTGTTTTGAAATGAATTATACTAATGCTGAAAACTAAAGCTACGTTTCAGAAGGATGAAATATAATCACCGAAACGAGTTTTAAATTGGCTATTATTTGTCGAAAATAGATTTGGCAACAGAGGTTTCCCAAGATCTTAAAATTCTACAAGAACATTTCATAATTATTGGCCAACTTGTCAGGTTTTAAAACAAAACTATAATTTTTGTAATATCTGTAATATACTTTCAATTTCAATCCAGAAATTGACCCACTTTTTCAAATAAATTCTGGATATGTTCTGTCGAAGCAATTTTATATTTTCTATATTTGGAAATATATCGAACATGGGAAATATATACAAAAAAATCTGGTAAAAAATATTTACAACTTTTATGGGTTTTTTATAAAAACAAAATCCTAATTCACTATATATTTATATCCTTTATATATACGCTTACAGTATCTAAATACAGAATAGATGGCGCCCAAGCCTGTCGCTACATTCTGAACCTCTAAGAGATTCATAGGCTATTTTCGTTGCTGTAATACTAACTTTTTTCTGTTTACCTTACTACTGGTACCGGGTATGCTTGTCCGGGGCACTGCATAGCGTAAGTAGACTCCAAAGACACTATCACGACCTGAAGTTTATCATTGAGATTGGCAAATTTTAGGAGCTACCGAGCCAACGGGTTCTAAAATACAATTTGGTATTATGATTTAAATAAAAATTAAAAAAAAAAAAAAAAATACAAAACTAAGAAAGCATTCAATCATTATGTATTTTAAGACTTCGTTGCACAGCAGATTTTAGGATAGAAAAGCAAGTGATTCAAAAAGTTTTTAGGATAGAAAAACAAATAGTTCAAGTAGTGAAAAATGAAATTTCAGATTCTGTTTATTGATTTTCATGCTGAATATTGGTTTAGGAGTCGCCCGGTGCCTAATAGAAAACTGGTTTTTACTGCCACCAAGTCGTTCGGTTTCTTTAAACAAATTCTGTTACTTGTAAATATCTTTTATTTTGGAAAAAGTTTTTGTATATGGTCATAATCTCTTTGTATTTTCAAGTTCTGTTCTAAAAGAAGATCCTGATTTGAATAACCATTTCATTCTGACATAATTAATCGCACTGATCGGATGCAAGCGATTACAATTAGAAACACATTTCAAATTTAATTAATTAATTTATTTCCAAAAATTTGTAACCTACCTGTTTTCTAATTTGGAAGACATTTCTAACCCTTTAGAATCATCCTATTTCAACAGATGTCAATATAACTACATTATTCTTCCTGATCAGTTTCTTTCGATGGGCAAAATCAAAACAAGAAATTTATAATATAAAACATAAAATTTCAAATTTAGTTCATCGAATTTCAAAATTTTGGATTGCGACTTAGGGTAATTTCCAGATGTCCAAATATTATGGACTGAGTTGTGATTCTTTTAAAGAATTATGCTACGTAAAAACATCTTTTGACTTATGAATACTTTTTATACACATATGATCAAAATAATAAGTACATTCTATATTTTTTGTTCAAAGGCTTGTAAGCCAAAATTTATTAAAGTTAGAAGAAGAAACAAATACTAATTTCTTTTGTTATAACATTAGAAATAAAATAAATACTAAAACAATGACAAAAAAACAAAAACTAAATTTCAGTATGTCATTCATTGGGCAAAATAATAAGTACATTTAGTTAAAATAAGCAAAAAAGTAAAAATATCACGTTTTTTCTGCTAAATTGGTTAAATTTCGTTAATAGCCGGTATATCCACCTTTATTTTCAGTTATTTTGTTGACTCTTTTTGGCATGCTGGTAATAAGCTTCCTGCAGGTTTCTACTGGTATTTCATACCAAGTTTTTTGAACAAAATTCCATAACTGATCTTTATTTTTAAGAACCTCCTTCCCAATTTTTTGTTTTAACTCTCCCCAAAGATTTTCGATTGGATTTAAGTCCTGAGATTGATTTGCCCAGTCAAAAAGGGCAACATTATTATTTTGGAACCAATCCTTTACCAACTTAGAAGTATGCTTCGGATCGTTATCCTACTGGAATGTCCATCTAAGGTGCACACTTTCCACAGCATAGTTCAACATCGTATTTTCCAAGATATCTTTGTACTGGAATCTGGTCATAGTGTCGGTAATTCGATGTATCGGACAAACACCATACCTCGAGAAACAACCCCAGACCACAATATTGCCGCCCCCGTGCTTGACCGTCTTCTTCGTAAAGCGAACATGGAATTTCTTATCCTTAGGGCGTCGAATATTGCGGACACAATCGTTTCCAAATATATTAATTTTTGTTTCCTCGCTCCACAAAAAGTTTCGCCTTCTTTTTCACCGTCTCTTCCGGATCAATTGGAATGACTTCTTGCAAACGCCAATATAGCCTTTAAATTTGTTTGCCTAAGCAAAGGAACTCTTCTGGATATCCGTCCTGGTAACTGTGCTTCTTGTAGGCTACGATGAACCGTTCGCGATAAAATTGCATTTCCAATTTCTGCTGTAATCTCTCTTGAAGACACAAAACGGGTCCTTCTTCGCAAGTGTTACAACACAGATACTCGTATCTGTTGTTTTTGACGTTTTTTTTTTTGGATCTCCCGCGAGTTTCGATGGGCTTTTTAGGCGTTAAAGCATTTTGTACAAAAAATAACGACCGATTCATAGTTTTTTGCTATAGAACGAAGACTTTGGCCACTTTCTCTTAGTCTTGAAACAGTTTTTCTCTCCTCCGGAGAAAATTGACTTTTTCGACCCATGGCTGATTTTTTTTTTACCATAAATTTTGTTATGAATAAAGATAAACAACAGTAGAATAACTAGCCTTTCCAAAAAGACTACAGCAGACTGCGAAAATATTAAAGAATTGATGTATTTATTATTTTGATCAAGTACTGAAATCACACCTGAACAAAACTAACTCACAATGAAAACAACAGGGAAGTCTAAGTTTTGCTTTTACTTTTAAAGGCATTACCATATTAAAGGTATTCAAATAAAAAAGAATTGCTATGTTTACTTTCTATTAAAGCACCCACAGGCTCTAAATTCAAAACATTTTCACAAATTTCAAAAACCAGTCAAAATTGTCAACTGAATCATTTACAATATTAATCCATTGAAAACTTATCTGAAACCTGAATGTTGGACTTCATTTGAAACATACAACAAACTTCTCTTCTCATAATTGCTCATAAACTGGTTCGACCGAAAACTACAACCTTAGATCTGAATATTGGGCCTGAGCTGAAAACTTGCAAATAATCGTTTCTTCTTATAATTACCTATAAATTGGTACGGGATACGATTGCGCTGGACATTTAAGACTTAAACTCTGTTGGATATAACCACGAGCATTGGCTATTTCATCGTCTATGCTAACTTTGGGCGGTACACTGCCAACAGGTTCTAAAGCAAAAAAAAAAGTCGAATTTATGTTCATAATTCGATATAGGTGAATTTTTCTACTAGAAAATATTTGTTGCATTTAATAGAAAATAAAAGTTTGAAATGTGTTTAAAATTTACGCAGAACCTACAACTGTTTCGTCTAACCTAGAGCCTAAGAAAACTGCCTGAAATGTTATTTAGTTTCTTTAATATTTTAAACGTTATGTTTTTTTACCTATAAGCCGGCATTGGATATGACTGGGCGGGACAGAGTAAGGCAAAATCGATACCTTGATTAATTTCTCGAGTCTGTAGTTTGTCTTGAACATTAATTTTTGGCTTGACAGTACCCAAAGGTTCTAAAGATAAAGAAATCTAAGTTATTATGGTTTTCATCCAAAAAGAAAACTGCCTTCATGATGATTTAAGGTTCCAAAATTTACAAATAACTTAAATTACCTAAAAGCTGGTGTCGGATAGGATTGAGCCAGGCAAAGCAAAGCATAATCTTGTTCTAGGTTAACATCGATGAATTGATGTTTGTCTTGTGCATTAACCTTGGGACGAACACTTCCCATGGGTTCTAAAATGAATCGTTATAAGCAATTAAAATCCAGAATTCTTTGAATCTTCGAATTTGTGCACAGAACATACCTAATTGTTGGGTTAGGGTTAAACTTTACACAGTCTGAAAGTAATGAGAATTATTAGGAATATATTTGCATTCGATTATATTAGATTTCAATAAGTTTTGGACAATTGCAAGATTTTGTTTTGTTGTTTATATATAATACAAAATTTGTTCTCAAAATAAAATGGATTGGTAGAAAACTGAAATTGTCCTCCTTGTGAATGTGAGTTTCGAGAGCTTTTCATATTCGATTTATTATCCACACTAAGAATTGATTTGGAAAATATTCTCTTTTCGGCTAATTGAATTGGACCCACAGTTAAATTTCATATCTCTTACAACTGATAGGAATCGTTAGAAATAACTTTCCATTCGACTATTTTGGTTTTGAAGATACTATGGAGAATTCTGATAAACAAGATTTTGTTGAATGAAAATAAAACATATTCTTTAAGGATATTTCGGCAGTATTGGAATAAAAAAGTATCAAATCAAGTCTTTCGTATTAGTTAAATTAAAAACAGAAACACAAAATCCCTTTAATCACATGCGGTATTGGAGATCTTTCTTTTCGACTCCCTGGAAACCTGTTGTTTTTAGAAACAGAATCGTTTTTCATCAATTTAGAAGAGCTTTTCCAAACATGTCGATTAATTCACTACTCCAAATAGTTATCTGCGCAGCAATGTGATAGACGCTCAAAAATATATACGAATAAAGTTATAAATAGCTAATAGTTAAATTATATGCATCCATTTTTAGGTCCACTGAATGAATCTCAAGTTGAGAAGCTTTTAACGGGAAGGTGTTTCTCGAAAGTATTGACCAAAACTAGCTTGATAGACTTGCTGAGATTTAGAGTGGAATGGATAACCTTTTAAAGGTTTAAGACCACGTTGCGTATTTTAAACATCGCATCTTGGAAGGTCCGGAGTTATTGAAACATCTATTGTATGCGAAATATGGCTGCCAATTTGTGAAGTTTTCGGTAGACCTATTGAGAAATATTAGGAATGTTTTAACGATTATGTTGAACGTAGTTAATCCTTCCCATGAATTGAATTTTCGGAAAATTAAATGAGTTTTATAAAGTAAAGTAAATTATGAATTATAAATTATTAGTTAAATTGTATTGTTTCGAATTAAAATTGCATTATGTCAAGTTACACTGAATTAAGTAGAATTACATTGAATTGCTTGTATCAAACCATTTGTAAATATTGTAAAAATTGTAAAAATTAACTATTTATTTGCTTGTGTAAAAGCCCCTTCAAACAACCATGTAACTATAAAAACCCCTATTTTGTTACGCCCATATGGCAACCCAGTGGCGAAAGGAGGTCTCCTGGTTAATATCAGCAAGATATTTGTCCCCTTATACCGCCAACCGAAAACCGGACCACTTCGCTAGCTGCTTTCAACATATCAATAAAAGCTGAAATAATGTAAGTTAAGCATTATCTTTTCCTCTACTCCAATACGAAACCCCCTCGTAAGTGTACACATCCCGCTAAGAACCTAAGTTCTGCCACAAACCCCCAATTTCTCTCCAGGAACCTAAGTTCCAAATTAAATCTTTAGACCAAATCTGACAGATTTACACTCTAGCAATAGCATCTTACAGATTATCTGTTTTTGCATCGAAATTTTCACAAGTTCAAAAATAACCAATTTCTAGTAAAATTTTGTACTCATAAAATTACAGAATTTCTGTAAAACACTTTTTGTAATGTTCAGATATAAATGAGAATTAAGCTTTTTTTGAGTGGAATTTTTTTACATGAGTCGATGGATCTAATGAGAATTATTAAATTCATACTATAACAATCAACAACATTTGTACGCCAGTCAGTGCTAATGAAACCACAGAGCCTTAAGTTTGTTGCAAAATTGTAGGAGATTTTCATGAATACTATTAAACAAACAAGAACTACATATTTTTATATTCGTTACTATCACCAAATCAATTATAAATAAGAGAAATTGAACATACAAAATTTCACTTTACCTAAAATAGGGCGTTGGATATGCCTGAGCGGGACATATCAAACTTAAACTGTGATTGGTCGCTACTTTACTATGTTTAACATCCTCTCCCGTTGAAACTTTTGGACTGACACTGCCCATGGGTTCTACAAAATAACGAAAAAAAAAAACATGAATTTCCTCCAAATTGCAATACTTTTAAACCATCAAAGAAGCCCAAATGTTAAGAGGGGTACGAATTAAGGCCAATTTTATTTTCGATGTTTTTACATGGTTGAAAGGTTTACATTATTGTCTGAGGCTGACTGTAACATGAACAGTTATTAAGTTTTTCTTTTTGATTCAACAGTTTTTACCCTGGTAAGTTGCCTAAAACAAATTTGCAGAATGTGTAAATTTTTCAACGAACTTATGCAAGAGTTTGATGAACTGCAAAGAAATTACTCAATTGGGAGATGTGAAGCAGTTCATTGCAAACACATTATTATAGGGTGATTTTTTTAAGATTTAAGTTTTTCAGATGGGCAGCACTGGTTGAAAATGGCGTCCAAACGTCATCTGCCAAAGTGAAAAGTGTACAGTATACTCTGCTATTTTATCATGAAAAGACTAACAAACGAGCAACGATTGCAAATCGTTGAAATTTGTTATCAAAATTCGTGCTCGTTTGATACGACCATTTTATGGCCGTCATAATCGACCTGCTGAATCAACAATTCGTGCCGTTATCTCCAAATTTCGCACCAAATTTACTTTGTTGGACATAAAACCATTGACTTGCATGCGTAGAGTGTGTACCGAAGAAAATATTGCAGCCGTAGCGACCAGTGTTAATGACGATTGTAAAATGTCAATTCGTCACCGTTCTCAGCAATTAGGCAGGTGCTACTGAACCACAAGAAATTTGTCTTTTGCCCCAATTGGCTGAGTTGAACTTGGTTGACTTGTGGTTTCATCAGGACGGTGCAACATGCCACACTGCTCGTGAAACAGTGGATATGTTGAGGGATGAATTTGGTGAGCAGCTTATCTCTCGATTTGGCCCTGTGAGTTGCCCCGGCCCCCAAGATCTTGCAATTTAACGCCTCTTGATTATTTCATGTGTGCCGAACACTATTGAAGCGACACAGGATAATATAACACGCATTATTCGTGGGATACAGACCGAAATGCTCGAAAAAGTGACGAAAAATTGGACCTTCTGAATGGACATATTTGAGACGGAGTCGCGGACAACATTTACATGAAGTTATCTTTAAAAATGAATTGGCAAAGACCAATTTATCGATTCGATTAAAAAAATGTAATATATGATGCAAATTTGAGTGTTTTATTCGAATTTTAAAAAAACTACGATTAAAAAATCTTACTATATTAAGTTTTATAATATTTTCTATTTACACTAAGTTTAGGAAATATTTAACCTAAACCCTTACCTAGAATATTTTCGTTTTAGGTTAAGTAACTGTACCGCAACGTAAAGAAGTGTTATACCTTAACCTAATCCATAACCACTTTTGTCTTTTATCTAAGCTTGGGTTTGTTATTTGTTAATGCTAATGTTTTAACGGATTTGTAAATATTGTTATATACAGATTTTTAGGCTAACGAATATTTTAGGTAAATAATCCAAATGGGTCCACAATTTCTTTTAATAGCAAAATATTCAAGGAATAGTTTATACATTGAAAAATGTACCTTATAAAATACTACAATGTTAACTAACTTAATTGGCTTAGAATAAGATCCAGTTGAACATTTACCTAAAAAATGGTGTTGGATAAGCTTGAGCGGGACAAAGTAAACTGAGACTATGATCACTTTTGCCTTTGATGTGTTTGAAATCTTCTCCCGTTGTGATTTTCGGACTTACACTGCCCATGGGTTCTAAAGACGAAATTTTTTTATTTACATATAAAATATGTGAGATCGAATACTGCCACCATGAAGGGATAAGTATAGGCTAGTAGGCTTGAAGCCTTACAGGATAACATAACACGCATCATTCGTGGAATACATCTAATGCAATTTACGTTACACCAGTTTTTGTTTAACTAACTGTTCAGAATACCTCCAAAAAAGTTGCAAATATATTTATCATGTTTGTTACATTGATTTAAAGCTTCTAATGAAGCTCTAAGAAGTCTCACCCACAGTTCCCCAAAACTAGTTATTTACCTAAAATAAGGCGTTGGATAAGCCTGAGCCGGACACAGTAAACTAAGGCTAAGCTCACTTTTGCCTTTGATGTGATTATAGTCTGCTCCCGCTGTAATTTTGGGACTAACACTGCCCATAGGTTCTGCAGGTAACATTTATATCGATTAGAAAATAATAGAACATAATTGAGCAGATACTGCCTTCGTGCAGGGATAGGGTAAAGTCATAAAAAGCCAAGTCTTATTAAGTTTTGCCCGAATATCTACAGAGGGGCTGACTAAAGATCGTTTTTAATATAATTTCATGTACATTATTTGTGTTTGAGCACATAAGAGGGCGCTCTCGAAACTACCCGACCTAACAAAGAAGGCACAAAAAAGTTGGGAAAAATTGTCTTTATTTTTCAACATAATCTTCGTTTAGCTCGATACAAGCTTTTACGCCCCGTTTATAGCAAGAACTACCAAACTCCTTAAAATAGTCATCAACCGCAGACTCTACCTCTTCACTGTAGGCAAATCTTTTACCACCGAACCATTTTTTTAAGTTTGGAAATAGTCCGAGTGAGATAAATCTGACGAACAAGGTGCGTGATGAAGCAATTCGAACTTTTAATCATTAATTTCGGTCATCGCAATAGTGGATATGTGAACGGGAGCATTGTCTTGATAAAACAACATTTTCTTTTTTACCAAATGCGTCCTTTTTCCATATTTTCGTCCTTTTTCACATTTAAATTAGCACAATAATCGCCCCCTAAAGGTTTCTCCTTTTTGAAGATAATCAATTAAAATAATCTCATGCGCATGATAAAAAAAACAAACGTCATGACCTTGCTTGCAGATAAAACCGTTTTCGCCTTCTTTGGACGTGACTCTCCCATTCCAGTCCACTGATTTGACCGTTCCTTTGTCTCAGGTGTGAAGTGTTGGACCCATGTCTTATCCATGTTTATAAATCGACGCAAACATTCGGCTTTATTGCGGTGAAACACCATCAAATACTCTATTGAAACATCTTCACGACGATGCTTTTGCTCTATTGAAAACAAACGCGGCACCCATCTTGCACACAGCTTTCTCATCTTCACATTTTTGGTCAGTACACGATGTATAGCACTTTTTGAAATACCTATGATTTCAGCTAGCTCACGCACCTTCAAGCCGACGATCATCGAATACCATTTTGTAGATTTTCTTAGTCGTGTCTGGCGTACACGCCTCAATTGGTTGACCACTATGGTGGTAGCTCGTACGGCCTTGTTTAAATCCTGCTACCCAATATTTTAAAGTCATAAACGAAGTAACTGTCTGCCACAGGAGTAGAATCTAACTCGGTTTTAATATTGTTTGGAGTGAGATCTTTCAAATAGAAATATTGAATTGCAATAACTGTGACGAATTTTTTCCATGCTTACAAATTCACTGAGATCTTTTACTTTTGATGGCACAAATAAAAATATAGCTCAATAATGAGTATAAAAACAAATCAATTCAAGTTTTCTGTAGTTATCCAAAAAGCTTTTAAAAGTTTCCAACTTAACCTGTTTTAATAAGACTTACTAAGTTATGCCTAAACATTTCCACATTTCCATTTATATCCAAAGAAATCATACCAGCCACCATATCGAATGTAAAAATTAACCTAAAACAATAGCATTTTTAGTAGTTCTACGTTCTAAATATTCTCACTGTATCTTTGTATTCTATTCCTTCTTTTTCATTCTTTTCTCTTTTTTCCATTCTTTGTTCTCTATTATTGTTTTTCGACTATTACAATCAGAAAGATATCAGTATTTACATTTACTATAAATTATTAGAATTACTGACAACGACGGGCCTTACCTAAATAACGGAACCGGGAAGCAATAGGCCCGACTATTTTCTAAAACTACATAAACACATTGCCTATTTTACACAGAAATCAGGCCACCGACCGTCTAGGATCTAAAACTTAACCCTATTTGCAATTATTTGTTCTCTGCTAGGTTTTACCTAAATATTGGTACTGGATATGCCTGAAAGGGACACAGCAAAGTTACGCTCTGTTGTAAATGTATCTTAACCGTCCGTGAATCATCACCTGAAGTCAAACGAGGAGCCACACTAGCAATAGGCTCTTGAATAGAAAAAGGAAAGATTGCCTTTATCAGTATACGTACGATTTTAAGCCTTAATGCCTAATGTTGGGAAAAGGGTTTTAGGAGTATTTGATAAAATAAATTCTCTTTCATTTCAGTTTCTTATACCTAAATTTTCATTTATGTTGAGTATCATAGTCAAAGTTATTAGACACGCGATGCTTCTTTGAAGACATTACCTAAAATATGGCATTGGATAGGCTTGTGCCGGACATAACAGTGTAGCACTTTGTTGTAGCATAACTTTAGGCGTTTTAATATTATCATCCCCTCCTGTTATTTTGGGACTAACGCTTGCCAAAGGTTCTGGAAGTGTGGACACATGATTAAAATTTCAGAAAATGTTAAAGCAACTGAGCGAATGTTGGCTGAAAGGGGTTACGAGTTCCAAATGGAAATTCTAAATATTAAATTAAATATTACTTAGAGATTTCTTTGAAGCTAAAGCTTATCTCTAACAATTACGAAAAACGATTCGCTTGAAAAACTTCGGATCATAATTGCATATTTAATTTATTGAGAATTTCTTATTAAGTTACTTCAATGTCCAAGTTCTCAATCTCTTACACATTGTGCAGACTTGGGCTACAACAAATTTGCGCTTTCGTCCAGGAAAAAATCTAAGTATTCTTAATTCAGTAGTAGTATTCAGTAGTCAGTATTAATGAAATATCTTGAACTTATATAATACATTTCGGGCCTTTTATCTAAACAGTGGCAATGGATAGAACGGCGCTAGACGCAACAAAATCACAATTTTGCTCAACGGTGCAACTTTCGATGTTAAGTGAGGAGCAAAACTAGCAAACAATTCAGCGAATTTGAGTTATCAAAGCCTTCCCGTTAAGAAATGACTTAGACCTTTCAACCTTTTACCCATTTAGAGACATTTATTAAAAAAAATTGCATTGTGTAGGCCAGCGTTTGGCACAGCAAAGTCACACTTTTGCACAAGTAAACTGACTATGCGCGGGCTTAAGTAAAGAGTTACACTAGCAACTGGACCTATAAATTTAGCTTATCAATATTTTCTCATTAATGAAACAATATCGAGCTACCAATCTCTTTTATATTTTGGGCCAGCCCTGCCTACCACAAAGTCACACTTCTCTTCTGGCAAAGTTTGACTTTTGGGCGGCATACATTTCGTGGGATTTTCCTAACAAAGTAGGCCCGCGCCGAGCGTATTAAGGCAGCCTTTTTGCCCATGTAGTGCAAAGCCCAAAGGTAAACAAAGAGCAAAACTAGCAACCGGTTCAAAAAAGTACTTAATCAAGGCCTTCCTATTAATAAAATAACTTTGAACTTGCTAAAGTCTTGCACATTTTGTCCATTTACCTAAAAAATGGCACCGGGTAGGCCTGGGCTGGGCATAGCAAAGTCGCACTTTTACCCAAGAAAACTTTGACTATGCGCGACTCATCGCCTGAGGTTAATCGGGGAGCCACACTAGCAACCGGTTCTAAGCATTTTAATAGTAATTATAATGAAAAATTTATGATTCAAAAACGAAAAATAAACCAAATGTTGGGATAGATCCTAATATCCAATGTAACATTCAAAATCTAAATATGTATATTTTTGTTTCGGAAGCAGAGTTCTTTACCTAAAGTAGGGCACCGGATAAGCCTGAGCCGGACATAATAAAGTTATGGCATGCAAAGTGGGTACATCGAGGACCTTAATGTCATTACCCGTTAGAAGACGAGGACCTACACTGCCTACCGGTTCTAGAAAACAAAAAGCAAAATTATTGTTAACAAATTATTTATTTATTTGAAAAAAACTGAGTGAAAGTTGAGACAGGTTCAAAATTAATATTAATCTAAAAATTCTAAGCTGGATAGCTGATAAAGCATCAAATATTCCATTAATCAATAGTTTCGCATAAACCCACCTAAACAAGGGAGCCGGATAGGCCTGAGCCGGGCAAAGTATGGTCAAACTTTGCCCAGCCGCGGCGGTGAAACTGCTACTAGTCTGCTGGGAGGGGAATTTCGGTGAAACCCTACCAACTGGTTCTGTAATTTTTAATAATATTTTCAGTTTTTTAATTAATTCTAAGTGAAGTGTTATTTTTTTCTATATGTTATACAAATTTCGAAATCCAAATATTATATGAATTCTGTAACATTTTATAAAGGACTTACCTTTCAAAGAACTTTAGTTAATTAAAGGATAAGGATTTTGAAAGTGATTCTCATAGGTTTTAGATTTTGAAAAGCGCACCATTTACTCAAGCTCAAGTCAAGCATTTTAAGGTAATTTTATTATTATTTCTTTTTTTCGGCATTTACTCGACAATATTCTCAAAATTGTTATTTTAAAAATTTGGTTAAGTTATTAATTTTCTGTAAAACTTAAAATGTTTTACATAAATTTTTAATAAATTTTTACTTTCAATTAAATTTTTTATTTATTTTTTATTTTTTTGAAAATTTATTTAGGCGCGTAAAAATTTAGGGTACCCTATCCCAACATTCAGGCAGTTTTCAATAAATTTTATATATAAAAATATGCAAAGAAAAGCAACAATTTTTCGGGGTAAGACGCGTAAAATTGACAAAAACTTCCTTTAACAAAGTACAGTTATTATTATGATTATAATTATAATTAAACATTTCGTTAAATCAATTAAAACATTTTGTTCGCCCGGAGAGCATATTAAATAAATATTTTGATTCTGCTTACTTAAATTGCATAAATCAATGCCAGCTAATTTAGATTTTTTTTATCAATTAGGGTTTCTTTTAAATGTGTTATTATTATGAACAGAAGTTTGCACAAATTTGACAATTTAATGTTCCATCGAAAATTTCGTTATGTCGGTTAACAAGTTAGATTAAAGATTTAGGTAAATTAACATTGATGAATTTTCAATGTTACTAGATATCAGTAACAACAAGTTAAGCTTAATTAAATATTTTGTCAAATCAATAAATTTGTTAATTGGCAAAGAGAATGTATTAAAAAAATCTACACATTTTTAATAAAACTTAGACACAAAAAAACTAATTATTGATTTAAGCAAAAAAAAAAAAACCTACAATAACAACATTTTAAATGCTCCAATCAAATACTTCATCAAAATAATTAAAAAATTCGTCGGCTTAACAAAATATTTAATTGCACATAAGTTACTTGGTGCTGTAACCTTGCTTAGTTATGATATAATATTATTGTTATTGAGCTTTTTTTTTTAATTTAAACAATAACTCAAATTTTTGTTAAAATAATTAACAATTTAATTGCCGTCATATGGGAAATAATCTTTTATTTCAATTTTTCTCTATTATAAAACGCTGTTGTGTAAAATTTTCCGGTATCGACAAAGAAAAGGATTTTAAGCAAAAAATCCTTTTGATTGTTTTTAAATTTCTTCAAAATTTCATCCAAAAAAAATTTGTTGCTTTCCTTTCAGAATTATATTACTTAGAATTAAAAACTACGACATAAAATAAATAAAAACAAAATATGTTTTGATGATGATCAATGAATGTTTTGTTTTTATTTTATGCATATACATATAGATATATATAAAAGGAAACATTTTCAGAATAATTTTCTATTTGAAAATTTAGAATTTTTTAAAAATATTTCCTTGATGATTAAAGGAAAACCATTTCAAAATCAAAAGGAATTCGTATATAATTTGTAACGTATTTAACCAATAAATTAGAATGTTTATAAAAGATGTTATGGTATGCTTACTAAGATGCAATAAAGTAATGGAGATTAGTTTGACTTTAAAATATTTTTATGATTTTTTTTTTTTTTTATGATTTTTGTTTTCATTATGTCTTTTTCGTAAAAAGCACATTGTGTTATGTAGCTATTATAACTTTCGTTGCTTTTGTTGTGTTATATAGCTATTAGACAGTTGAGTCATATAACTTACTTTGCTGCTTCAAAGGAAGCAAACAAGTAAGCTGTAATCACTGTGCTTAGCCTCTCCTAAGCATGTTTATGCTACGTTTTTCTACTTTACTTTAAGGCATCTTGGTAAAAGAAAGAGAGGGTAGAATGCATTTAATTTTTAATTTTATTTCTTTGATTTTGAAATCGCTTCCCTATTTGAATTTTAAAGAAAAGTGTGTATTTCATATAAAGAAAAAATTGAGATAGATGAATTATGATGATGATTTTCTTAAAAATATTATATTTAACACTTTTCTTTACATAAAAAAAATACTTCAAATATTACATTCTTTCATGCAAATTTTGATAAATGTTTTTAGAAATATTAAATATTTTGATGCCTCTTTCTTAAGATAAACAAAATGTTTGATTACCTTTTTCAATAGAAAAATTTATTTTTGTTACAATGCTATTAAGCAAATTAAGTTAATTGGCAAGAAAGTAATTTGGATTTTTTCACAAAGATGGCGCTTTTATTATTTTTGAATTGCTTTAGCCCAGCTGATTACATTGTATGATATACCGTTACATAGCTGACATTTCAAGCTTTAGCTTGTGATATACCACAACATTTTCCGCGTTCAGTTACCTGACTATGAATGTGGAGTCGCAAACGGCGCTATATTTGTAACGTGTGTAGTTTTAATTGATGATAGTTCCAGAAAGCACGTGTTAAAACTAGTTCCACTGTACCGGTAGAAGACGGTTACCAAAAGTCTACTCGCTGAAGGAAATCTACTTAACAAAGCGGATAAGCACCTGTGATTTATTGCTCATATGTAACCGAAATGATCCATTTTTAAACCGCAGTGTCACCGGGGATGACAAGTGGATTCTTCAAATCTATGTCAAACGAAAAAATCCTTTTGCTGGCAATATGAATGCAATGAAACTTCTTAAAAGGCTAAATTGCACCAAAAAAGGTTATGTCGTCAATTTGGTAGGATTTTGAGTTCATTATTTTGAATTACTTTGTTTCCGGCCAAACAATAAATGGCGAAGTCTATTGTCAGCAATTAAAAAAGGTTGAAAAAAGGTACGACTTTCTAGATCTCATAGGTGTGATTTTTCATCATAACAACACTGGGCTTTACATATTTTTGACCCCGCACATATTAAAGCTTGGATGGGACACGATGTCGCACTCACTTTATAATCCTGATCTTTCACTTTCGGATTTTCATTAGTACCGGAATCTGCAAAATCCTTCAATGTGGATTAGGATCTAAAAATCTAATTGCTCTAGTATTTTACTGAAAAAGATAAGACATTTTTGCAATCTGAGATTAAAATGTTGCCTGGACTATAGCTGAAAGTCTTTCAATAGAAAGGCACATGCATTTTATAGTTAAATTAATTATTTTAATACAAAATTTAAAATTAGCTTTAAGCGAAAAAAAGCCAAAACTATTTTCTTGCCATTAGAACGGGTTTCTTAAACATAAACTTTCCCAAACATATTTATATTTCTTTTGCCTTGTTTTATTTGTTTTGAAATTTGAATCGTAATATATAACAATAATTTTTTCCATTTCTATAATTTATGTTTTTTATTTCTATTTATTTCATTAATAGCAAATTGACACGCAATAGTTCAAGCGAACTTTTGGTTCAAAAAAAGTAATTTTAAGGAAATGAAAACTTTACCTCAAATATAACACCTTTTTAAAAATTTAACATAACAAAGAAAAAAAGGCAAATATTTTTCTCCAATATTTACTGAGGCAAAATTAAATTTTAATATTTTCTTTTGTAATCGTTGAAGTATTTTCTTATATTATCAAAAGGAATGATAAGAAAATCATAGTTATCATACTTATTGTTTTTAATTTTACGAGAATTTAATTAGTATCTTAATTGTTTACTTTTTATTTACTCTACTTTATAAAATTTTTAACTTTTTTTAATCCAGACTGGCTGATAGACTCGGGTTTTTTTCAAATATGATTTGTCATTCATTCCTTTTACATTGTTACAAATATAATTTTTCTACTATATTTTATATATAAATAATAAAAAAAAAAATATAATTTTCCAACTTACCTGTAATCACCAAACGTCCCTTGGTAGCACTTAATCTGGTCTCGCCGGTTAATCTATGTTTGGTGCGGCACTGATAGCTCTTGTAACCATCCTCGGGTCCAACTTCACGAATATGTAATTCTCCAGAGGGTAAAACCAAATATTTGCCATCTTTTGGTTTTATATTGAGAATTTTTTTGAATAAATAATTATAGAAAAATATAGATATGAACATTAGTATAAGAATTCCTTTGTAAAATTCTATAAAACTCTACTAGGAAAAAAACTACTGATATAAAGAAAAAAAAAACTCTTCCAATATATATATTTTTTTAATTTTTATTTTTTTTTCTTTATCTAACGCTTCAATAACAAAAAACACTTCTAAATTTTTACAAAATTTACATGTTTTATTTTTTTTTTCAATATTTACAAAATTTACAAATTTTAGTAAATTGTGAATCAATGTTTAATTCAAGTCAGTGTTTTTTGTTAAAATATTAGTAGTATACAAGTGTTGGAAAAGCATGCAATAAATATTATTAATATTCATTTCAAAAAAAAAATCAACTAAATTTCAATTTACTTTAAAATTTATACATCTGTGAAGTTTCCTACATAATTTACTAAATAATAATTAAATATATTCTTTTTTTATTTATTTTATATTTTCAAATATTTTAATATTTTAAATGTTTTATTTTAAAAATATTTTTTCTGAAGCTCTCAGCTAAAAAAAATAGCACATTTTATAAAAAAAAATGGGATATCTTCGATCTAATAAAACCTACATATGTCTACGAAAATCAAATTCTTCTCTTATACAGTAATCATAAATTTTCTACAATTCTTAAGAAAAATTCAGAAATGTTAGAATCCGAATCATAAACAGACAAAAAAAAAAGCCAAAAAGGATACATGTAGTTCTCTTTTCACTATAGATTGGGTATTTTTTGTGGAAAAAACCTGTCGTTATCACAAAAAAATTACACAAAAAGTTCTACAAAAATCAAATCCCAGAAAACTGAAATATTGATATATGTGAATTGAAAAATTAATGTTGTAAAGTAAAGTAAATTATGAATTGAATTGAATTTGCAAAATTAAATTGAATTGTATTTAATTAAATTGTATTGTTTTGAATTAAGTTGAATTGCATTAAATTGCTTATATAACAGTTAGTAAAATATCGTAAATTGTAAAAATTAACTATTTATTTGCCTATGTAAGGGCCCCTTCAAACAACCATGTAACTATAAAAACCTCTATTTTGTTACGCCCGTATGGCAACCCAGCGGGGCACGGAGGTCTCTTGGTTAAAATCAGCGGGATACTTCATCGCTTTTTCCGCCAGCCGCCAACCGGACTAGTTCGCCAGCCGTCCCCCAACATACGAATAAAACCCGATAATAATGTAAGTTAACCGTAATCTTTTATTCTTTTCCAATACGAAACCCCCTCTTAAGTATACTCGTACACATCCCGGTTAGAACCTAAGGTATTCCACAAAGCGTCCAATCTCTTTCCCGGAACCTAAGTTCCAATTAAATCTTTAGACCAAATCTGACAGATTTACAAACTGGCTACAATTTACAGTATATATTTTGCTTTTTTAAAGGTAATTTAGAAACATCTTATAACGTTAACCTATCGGAGAACATAAAAACAATTTAACCGGCATATTTATGAAATTTGAATCTAAATCACAGTTGTTAACTAAATGACAGAACTTAATCGTGGCCGTACAGCCATTAAGGAAAGATGTCTCCCTTTATTCAAATTTGAAATATATATTTTCTCGAATATTACCTTAAGTCTTAAGGTTTAGAGATGGAACAACTAATTCCTCAATCGACCATATACGTAATTGGACATATTCTCTAACGGCAATCCCAAGTACATATTCAAAATTTCGATCACGACACATTTTGCAGTAAAAAAATCTTAACACTTGGAGGCGGTCAAAAATACTACTCACAACTGCGAACATGAATGGAATTGAATAATTTTTTTTAGATAAAAGCATTGCAGATTTCACTCATATCGTATTTTACACTATCATAACAATTTTAATCGATTTAAAAATATAATTTTTTGTAAATCTTTATAAGGAAAAAATAAAATACTAAAAATACTAAAATTTTTTCATCAAAAAAAAAAAAAAAAAAACATTAAGAAAAGTTTATTATATTTGGAAAAGTTTTGTTTCCCCATTCAAATTTTACTGAAAAATATATATATAAAATAATATAGATTAATTCCAAAAAAAATTTACAAAAATCGAAGAAATCGTTTCGGAACCTTGTAAGCTCAAACACTTTTTGATTAAAAGGGTTTTAATGGGCGAAAATAAGTTTTCGCAGAATAGTATTCCTAGAGTTCTACTGACAGAGCTTAGACTATAAAATTTTCACTAAAAAGCTTTTGTTTTTAAATAATTTTTTCAAAACTTTCATATAGAAAAGGAAATTGGCCAAAAGAGGTTTACGTTAGATTTTAATATAACTGAATATGCAGAAAGCTTCCCAAACCAAAATGTTAAATACAATTAGTATCACAGAGAAAATTTGAAATTTTTCATAACAATTGCAACACAAAATTTCTTAATTTCTACAACGGTTTATAAAAACAAACTTTGGACAACTTTATAACACAATTTATTAAACCTCTTAATTTATTTTCTTTTTTAAAACACATTTTTATGAAAATGTCAAACATTCAACATTTTCAGTAAAATTGTAAAAAAAGAATTTTCATTCAAAAAAACTTCTACAACTTAGTTGTAAAATTTTGTATAAAAATATTTATGTTCAAAACTAAAACTTCCCGCAATTTTTATTTTAAAACTATGAACTTAAAATATAAACCATTTAAAGGTTTAAATTTATTCGATTGCTACTTGTGAAATTTTTTTCTTAATTTTTTAGCTGAGAGCTCTCGTAATATTTGTTTTTGGGTTTTTTTTTTTGGTAATAAGTTATAACTTTAGTAGATTTTCTCTTATCCATGTTATTTAAAAGATTTGTTTTCTCTCCACAAAAACTTCCTTACAAGCGTTATTTACACATTTTAATTAAAGAAATTTTGTGATTGAGAAAAAAAACTTTCAAAATTCCTTATATACAAATTAAAAGCGTCATGCAATTTTATATAAAAAATGCTTTAATTGTGATTTACAATTAAATAAATTAGCATTGTATGTTAAAGAGATTAAGCTTTAAAATTTTGGTTAAAGTTGGAAAAGGTCAAGATAATTTTTACACAAAAATCCTGAATTAAGGCATTTTTTATATATATACGATATATACAAGCTATATACATTTCATAAAATCTACACTACTATAATGAAGGGGGATTTTCTTCAAGGATTATGGTAGGCCGGGAATGACCCATGGAGTTAGAGGGATCATGGGATGTCATTGGGATAGGATAGCAAAAAATGAAAATGAAATCATAGAAGTAAGAAGAAGTAGTACGAGAAAATTAAGTCAAAATGAAACTGAATATAACCTAAGGTGAAGGCCTAACTCGAGTGGAGCACAAATATCCCTAGAGAAAATAAAACGACCTGAAATTTTGCCAAGTTACGTCAAAAATAAAACAATACAAAAAAGAGATGCCTCTTTGGTGTTGATTGACTTTTATGAAGGATTTTTGGGGGGATTGACATGACATTTATCAATAAAACGCAGCCGAGTATTTACCACTTTGTATTTGCTGACTGTCTGAGGGCAGAATCTCTCTTTCCTCATCCTCAACCCAAGAGGCCACCTGTATGAAATCGGCCACAAAACTGGGTATATGACATTTCAATATGGCGCTATTGCCTCGTAAGACAGCCTCATCCATAACATTGACTGTATAGGATTGGGGAACCACTGGAACATTAATAAAAATAATAAAACAAAATGTAAAAGATTTGGTAGGAAATGAAAGGAAATCATAGAATGAAATTAAAGGATAACGATCGAAACAAATCCCCCTTCATTGCTGCACTTTAGCGAAGAATATTGATAGATATTAAAAATATACCCGTTTCGTTTTTGGTATAAACACCGCCCTCCGTGTCTAACCAATCAGTGATCTCTAAATGATCGGCCACAAAAGAGGGTGTCTGGCATTTGAAAATGGCCGAGTTGCCCTTGATGACGTATTCATCATAGACCTGGGATTCGAAGAATTGTTTAACAACTGAAATCATAAGGTGGGGAGGGGGGAAAATTTAAATGCATTGTTTTAAAATATTCAATAAAAGTGGATGGATCTTAGAAACTTTTTAGTTGGAGGCAGTGATGGGAAGTCGGTAGGCCCAAAGGCGAAAAATTTTATTAAAATGCAATAGCAAATTTGAAAGTCAAACAACTCAGGCTGGCCAACTCTTCAACTGTAAGGGAAGACTCAAACTCAGCAGCTCAGGTTCCACGTCATCACGACTGAAGTACCTATGACTGAGCGTGAAGAACCATACACATTTTGGAACTTTTACATTCCATTTCAGTCTCCCAAACGACGTTTGAACTCAGACACCTCAACTCTGCAACACCTGATCGAAGCCAGTGATATTGCAATTGAAGTCATAGATCTGAACGTAGCATAATCCGCCTCCACAACGTCACAACTGGAATGTTTGATTTGAATGTAAGATATTTCTGACACATTTCACGGACTTACGAACTCGATAAGTCAAAATTCTTAATTCAACTGTATCTTTGTCTAGGAGTCAAATAAAATTTCAACGACTTTGATTTATGAGCTTTGCCTCTTCTACTTTACTTCACCGAATTAAAGCTCAGAATCTGCCATATTGCAGCCGAAGTTGAAGTTTCTGATATGGAAAATGTAATGAGTTATCCAGACTGCTTTCAAAACCTGCAGTCTGGCAAGGCTGTCAGCTGTTAAATACCTGACATCTGAAGGGTTATTTATTTAGTGAAAGGTTGGCCATTTACAAAAATGGATGGTTTAATAACCGCGTAAACGGGTAAAAGTAGTTAAAACTCACTACAAAAGTGGTGATTCAAACGTGCACACTTTTCGTGCATTACGGGGTGATTATGGTCGTTATAATCGAACTGCTGTGCAAGGAATTGGCAAGAAGCTTGAAGAGACTGGGAGCCTTACAAATGTGGCCAATCCTATGCATCATTACAATGTACGTATTGCCAAAAATATCGATTCAATTCAGAGCGCTATGACCGTATTATAACCGACTTTCTTGCGCCTACAATTGAATATTATGAACTGAATGCGATATGTGGTTTCAACAAGACGGTGCCACGAGCCGCACAACACGACCGGTTTTGGCTTTATTGCACGAGATGTTTCCAGAAAGCGTAATTTCACATTTTGGCAACGTCAATTGGCCACCAAGATCATTCGATTTGACGCCGTTAAACTACTTTTGTGGGGCTACGTCAAAGACCGTGTTTATGTGGATACTTCCCAAACATTGGGGCATTTGACAATCAACTTTCGTCAAGTTATCGCCGAGATACCGCCTGAAATGTGTAAAAAAGTTATCGAAAACAACCTCAAAAGGATCCACTGCTGCAACCAATCCAGAGACGGCCATTTAAATAACACTGTATTTCGTATCTAATGGCAAGGTACACGCATTGTAATGATGTAACGGTTTCATCGAAATCACGGTTTTATGTGTGTTTTGTTTGACTTTTCTTTCAAAACGAATATACATTATACAACTTCAAGTCCGCAACAACTCCCCAAATCTTTGACTCCGCTTCAGCCATGCCACAGTTCAGACTCTGAGTTCGCAAAGCAGTACTCAGGGTTGTTAAGTCATAGAGTCGTATTTCCGGAGTCTGAGCTGCAATGTTTTGAATTCAGAGTCACGGAGCTCAGGAATGTGAAGTGTAGAGTCGCAGTAATGTAATTAGAATTTAATGCAGAGAATTAGGATCTCAGTTGCAGATATTTGCAATATGTTGAACTCAGAATCCCACAGCACGGGAATTTGGGTTGAAGAGTCGTCGAAATGTAATGGGAGATCTGAATTGCTATGTATCAGACTGTGCAATTGTAAAAAAAGTGGGTCAAAGTGCACGACTGTGCGACTCTAAATTTATGGATTCGAAAAACTTATTCTGTTAAAAATTTATGTTAGTTGTTTGAAATTAGGTCCACAAGTTCAATGTTGCGGAATGGAATATGCTACTTAGTAATCCTGCATCATTCCATAACTTTGCCACTTCATATTCGCGATCTTGACTAACTAGAGTTGTAAGAATGGTTTTGAGAAGTCGCAGCTTAGATTGCCTGTACATAGCAAGTTGTACACCAATGAATGGACCGTAACTTTCGAGAAAATTCAATTCTGTTCCTAGTCTGAGACAGCCGTAAAATTTGTTCAAAGTTGCGCGCAGTTGCATCAGGAACTCTAGTTGTAGTGTCGTCGAAAGCCTTAATGTAATTCTATGAATCCAAGTCAGCACAACTACGATTCCAGGGCTCTTCGAATCCACGATTTCAATTTCGTAACGAATGATCGGAAATTCCGAATTCGCATTGTCGATGCTCATACCCGACTCCCTCGAAAAGCGATTTTGTCCCATCAATTCCGCCAATTCAATTCTAGCTTTCCCGCCTCTAACTCTCCGTTTTGGGCTCAGGGTTGGAAAGTCGCTGAGTGGGAAATCTCTGAAGATGCTTGTAAGTTAGTGCTTCATGTTGGAGAACGCGAATCGTATAACAAAATTTGAGTAAACATATCGTATACGATTCCAGCTGAGTTGCGTGCGTTGACCTAAAAATACGCAGCTTTGTAACTTTGAAACTTTAGAACTACAAGTCTGCAACTTTGGAATTCTGTTCCCTCAACCATGCAGCACTAAATCTGCGACTTCGAATACGCGACACTAACTCCATGTCCTAGAATTTAAGAATCGAAGGAATCGAAAACACAGACTCCAGGCCCGCAATTTCCAATATTATATTTCGCAACCCTTCAGCCCCGAGTTAATAAAAACAGAGTATAGGTAGTGTAGAAGTATAGCAAAATTTCCAAACAAACCTGAAGGACATTGACCAAACTCCAATACTGTGGCACCAAATACCAAAATAACGAAATAAAGGATCCAAATTCAATCAAGTAACTTTTTGGTATTCTCTATTTCTAGACAATTTTCCAAAGTAAATATGTGTAAAAGGATGCTGAACAAGGAGGAATTTTTGGGAGAATTTACCCTACATAAAAAAACATTTTTACTTTAGAGAATTTAGAGCTTGGTTGCGTTACCCATTGAGTCATTTTCGGTGGCTCTAAATATCTCCATACCCTCTTCATCGACCCATGATTCGATCATTATAAAATCAGCCACAAAGGAGGGCACCAAACACTTCAAGGTAGCCGAATTGCCTCGTAATACAAACTCATCGATTACACGGGTCTGATAGAACTGATGGACAACTGAAGTTAACAATAAAGATAATTTTTAAAATAACGATAATGTTACAAATAAAAAGTTAGCAAAAATTAGAACATGGATTTCTAGAAGGAAATTTTGTTGAAATATTGAAAACTGCAAAAGAATTTCAAAGGAAATCCTTCCGTTCACCAAAACAAACACAAAATCGTTATATAGAATTCAATCCAACTCTACCGATCTCTTCACTATCTGGATAGAAGTTGCGACCCTCGGAGTCCATCCATAAATCTACGAACACAAAATCGGCCACATACGAGGGGATTTCACATTTCATAACCACAGAATTGCCACGAATTACATACTCATTGTCGGCTTCCGATTCATAGGTTTGGATAACAACTAGCAGTGGAACGGAAAGGAAATGAAATGAATGAGAACGAAAATATTAAGCGTATACACAAAATAACAGGAATATAATTCAGCAAAGGAGGGACAATAGGAATAATTTTTCATATAAATAACTAATTTCTCAAAGCGTCTTGTAATACCATAAGCTTGTGTAGAATTATTACGCCATAATTCCACGCCCTCTTCATCCACCCAGGCCTCGATTTGCACGAAATCAGCCACAAAAGAAGGAATTTTGCATTTTACTACGGCGGCATTGCCCTTGATAACGTATTCGTTTTCGGCTTCGGTTATATAGAACTGGGAAACCACTAAAAACGTTTAAGCAGACAAAACAAATGTAAATAACAACATAAGGAACATAATGGAAATGAAACAGAAATTGTTTAAAATTAAAAAAATTGAAACAAAAAATCATTGTAAGGATAAGGAAATTACAGGATATGTATGCTAAAACTCTAATTGCGCCTTGAACAAAAACTTTAAATGAGGCCAACCGTAATTATCGGAGAACGTCAAAACATTGCCCTCCTCATCGATCCAGGATTCAACGCGCACAAAATCGGCCACAAATGAGGGTATGGAACATTTCAAAACGGCCGCATTGCCTTTGATGACATATTCGGTCATAATTTCAGCTTCGTAGAATTGATTGACAACTATGGAAAAATATAAAACAATGTTTTGAAACGAAAAGGAACAAAATGGTATTGAAAAAAGCAATACGGAACTTAATTTTCTTAGAAGAAAAATGCACTATGAAACGAAATTTATATAATGCGATGTTTTTCACTCATTTTAGGTCAACAATCATAATTTTTCACATAAAGGAACAAAATGGAAAAGAAGCGGAATAACATCAGGGCATCAGTTTTACAATTTTGGCATTTTGCAGTGAGAAACACAATAAAATATAAAATATACTCGTACTGTTACACAAATTAGAACATTTTGCAACCTTAATTTTCATTTGGTAATGTAAGGAAACAAACTGGGAGTGAAACATTTATCTGAGGATTGATTGTGCATAACTCACACAATAACGTTTAACGAAAAGCCTTCAGTTTGTTCAGCAGTTTAATGCAGAAACGTCCTTTAATATTTTTAAATATATGCATATTCAGCTAGCACAAATTTTTGGAATTGAAACACCGATAGTAGCATAATATTTCAATTAGTTACACAAGTGGTTAGGCTGATGAAATTGGGAATAATTTTGGATTAAAAATATACAGGAACAAAACGAAATTGAGGCGCTGATAACTGCATAACGTTTCAAATAATAAAAAAACTTTAGCCTATTAAAATCGGGAATCATTTTAGAATTAAAACGTAGAGGAATAAAGTGACGTTGAAATGAGTATCCTATCCAAACCGAAGCGAACCTTTATGAGGTATTTTAATACAATATTCGTTACAGGAATTTTAGTCAGATGAACTGACTAGCTCATACCTTACAAATTCATGGGTGGTAAAAGGCTAAACTCTTACCAGCAAATGCTCTGAATTAGTGCAAAATAAAGGCAACAAAATTACAACTTTCTAAACTTGCTAGACTTGGTAAACTTACTTAAACTGACTTACTGTCTTCCGCTTAGGATTTATAAAGAAATTTTTGATTGTTGGCAAATTTGTATGCAATGTACCCTGATGCCTGATGCTTACAAAATTATACTGACTTTAATGCAATTGAGTGAAAGATATAAATAAATATTGGAATATATATAACAAACTAGCCGACCCGGCAAACGTTACTTTGCCTTCAAATTTTAGCAGGAGCAGAAATAATTGCTTTTTAATTTGTGGTTTGTATAGGAGGTACCACTCCCCATTGTCCAATCCCGCCCATATTTGCAGCAGCATTTACGATATGTACACCAAACCGATGTACCAAATTTTGCTCAAATACCGTAAACAGGAGCAGAAATATTGGATATTTAATTTATGGTTTGTATGGGAGGTACCACGCCCCATTGTCCAATCCTGCCCATATTTGCAGTAGCACTTAAGATATGTACACCAAACCGATGTACCAAATTTTGCTCAAATACCGTAAACAGGAGCAGAAATATTGGATATTTAATTTATGGTTTGTATTGGAGGTACCACGCCCCTTTGTCCAATTGGACCGAATTGTAAATCTAAACTATCCCGGGCACCACCCAGACGCATATACAAAAATTTATGCAAAGCGGTCCAGCCGTTTAGGAGCAGTTCACTGACAACGCCCGTACAGTAGAATTATATATATAAAGATTAGGCAATTTGTATGGAAGGTAACAGAAGGGTGGTTATGCGGTCGATTTTTCTGCATTTTACCAGCCATTTTAATGAAATCGAAAAAACCACATAGACTGCAAAAATTTAATTTCTATAAATTGGCCTACTAATACGGGAAGCACCAGAATATGTGTCGTCTATTTTCATTCCCAAATTTTACTGAATTCAGGTTAACTGCTTGAAAAATATGGACCCAGAAACATATGGGTTAAATCGGTTATTTGTATGGGGCGTGGTTATGTAATTGAATTTTTGCCAAGCATGCAACGGCAACTAACAAAAATATTGTAGTATGTGAGTGTAATTTCTCTACGTGTATATTCTGTAGAGATCATCAAAACCGCTCCCAGAACATTCAAGTATGATATATGTAATCTCTTTCCCTCTTTATCTCTAAATAGGACTTTTATAGAATTTCGTTTACGACAGTAAATTATGTTTGTTTCTCTCACTCCCATTATATAGTCTATTGTCATCTCCTTTTCACTTGTTATGTAAATACGAACATTCTAGAATTAAGTCTATGATTAACAACAGCACTATTTTGTAAATATGTTTGTCTCTGTTGCACCCATTATGTAAATATGTGTTCTCTCTGAAATATAGTAGTATTTGCTAGAATAAGGCATTTTAGTATAAATAGAGCAATTTTGTATATTTTGATAAATTAATAAAGTTGAGGTTGATGTGGAAATACGTTCCACGAAACCAAAGTATGAAGTTGCCACAGTCATATATTGAAGTTTACGGGGGAAGAATCAAATTTCTATAAATCGGTCTATTCATGAGGGGAACTGTAGCATTTGAGAGATAATACAGTCATTCTTCATACCCAGAACTAAGATTATCAAACGCATATTGTGTCCCAAATTTGATTGAAATCAGTGCAACTGCTTCAAAGATATCAACCGAAGAATTTATGGATTAAATCGGTCTTTTATTATGGGATGTACCAGAGTTGAGGTTACCTGATCAATTTTTTCAGATTTTAAGAAGCGTTATAAACAATTACAACGAACAAAGAAAAATAATATTGTAGTCTAGTAATTGAAGGAAATATGGGAGAGCCTTCATATTCAGTACCTTTACTCGCATTTTATTTTTAGACCCACTCAACGGAACCCCTACAGTTTAACAATCATTTCGAACGTCACGGTTTAAGAAGCATTTTTCAGATTTATTAATTACTCGACTACTTGAAGTGCTCGTCAGGCACAGCAAAGTAAGCGACGTTTAAATACTGACATCCTGCAATATGCGGGATTGAACTCGCGATCATGCGAACGACAGCTGCGTGTACTAACTAACCATCGCGACACGGTCGGTCACAATTTCTATCATATTTCATTCATGGGATGTAAAGAAGTTTGTTTTTTTAATTAAAGGAAACATTTAATTTCGAAAAATATGCTAACCAGTATAGAAGGATAAGCTTAATTAGTCGTACCTTTACAAAGTAATCAAATGGATAATGGACGAATTAGAAGCCACATTTCATTTCGGAAAATCCGTCAATTTGTAAGTTACATATCAGCAGAAGCTGGTCGATGTAGCACATTCACAATTCTCGGTCTGGATATGGGCAAAATAAATATTAAGCAGTGCCAAACTTTAAGAAGTTTAGTAAAGTTTTAAGAATTTTACAACGGTGTTTAAGCTGGTAGGCATCTTAACAAACAGATAAGCAAACATCAGTCGATCGACTGGAAAAGTCATGAATCCCAATTGATCAAAATATACCTTTTATTTTAGATGTTTCCTTTTGGCTCTTAAATTCTTGGCGAGATGAGCGAATTATACACAAAATTTATATTTATAAATTATATTTTTATTTATTTGTTTATTTGTCATAATTACATATAAAATTCATTCAAATGAAGGCTGCACCAGCTGAAGAACAGCTTTCTTCATAGGAACACTGAAATATTGAAATACTAACTGAAAATATTTGAAACGTTTTCAGAATCCTAATTCCAATGGCACTTCTCCAGAAACAAAAAAGTTTGCGAAAACCTTTTGGCATTGAAACACCTACAATATAGGAATTGCTAGCATGACTTTCAAGCTACCTGCTTTAAATATTTCTATCAGTAACAGTAAAATTCGAACTTTAAAGCTATTCCAGTCACAATTATCAGTTTAATCTAGAAACCTCTTAGAACTGAAATATATAGGAAGTTAGTAGAATTAAAATATGCTTCTTTTCTAATCCATAATTTTCCGAGAACTGCATGTAAAAACGCAATCGAAGATACCTTAAGAACATTATTAAAACAATTTGATCATTTCGTGACATGGACCACTATGGAATTGCAATATTCCTTAAGAATTACAAAAATGTTCATTTGAAAAACATCAAGAATGTTGTCAGAAATCAAGCTTCTAATATTTCATGCTTCAACAATACCTTAAAATTGTGAAATAGTTACGTAATAGACATTCTGGAATTGAAACATTTAGCATCTTGAAACCAGGCTATCGTTAGGATTTGAAAACAAAAGCATTTGCTTGGCACTTTTTGCTATACAGCTTGTAATAAAACTATCAGACTGTGAAACGTTTGGGAATCGAAACATTCATTGTCAAAAGCAAACCTAAGTGATCAATTTGCGACGTAATAGAATTTGACATTTGTAAGAAGAGGAACATATTAGAATTGAAATATATTTTGTGATGTGACAAAAAAATGTTTGAAGAAATTTACTACAAGATCTCTTCACTTGTTGCGTGACAACATTCGTCATAAGCTTTAAATATTTTGAGGTTTAACAATAGAAACAATTTGGAATTGAAACAAAAATGAATGCAATTTCGGCTTCATAACGAGCAACACTTGTAAAATGAAATAGTTTTTTTCAATTTGGTATTGAAAGAGTAAATTAATTGTAATGTGATATTTCAAAATTCAAATGAAACATAATCGAAGAAAAGGCAATAAACTTATAAACAAAATAATTTTCCGAAATGAAACATTCTATAACTAAGTAAAAATGCGGAGGAAAATATTTTTAACATATACTGTGAAATGCAACAATTTCAAAGCTTAATTGGACAAAAAATACAAAAAAAATAACAGAAAATGCGTATGAAAACTAAAAATATACTGCTCTATATGGGTTTTAAGGTCTTGGGAAAACGTTAAGGATATACGATTATATGGAAGGAAACACTTTTTGTTTACAAAAACCCCCCTTCATTTTTCATTTCCACCAATATAAAAAGAAAGTTTTCTTTATATAAAACAAAAAATCACACCATAATTATCGGAATGCCTTAATTCAGTGCCCTCTTCATCGATCCACGATTCAACTTTCACAAAATCGGCCACAAATGAGGGTATCGAACATTTCAAAACCGCCGCATTGCCTTTAATAACATATTCCATAAGGATATCGGCACCATAGTATTGATTAACAACTAAAACGGCAAAGAAAATTAAGCTTAAATACAGCATCTTTGTGAAAAAGAAAAGGAACAACATGGAGGAAATGGAACAGGAAGTACACAGGAATTTTAATTTATACATTCTCAATAAAATGCTGAAAAACTTAGGTATATTCTCGCTTTCTAACCAAAATCTTCACTGGGCAAATACTCGGTGCCTTCACTGGCCAGCCAGGCCTCAACTTTCACAAAATCGGCCACAAACGAGGGTATGGTACATTTCAAGACGGCCGTATTACCTTTGATCACATACTCGGAGACGACCTCAGCTTCATAATATTGATTAACCACTAGATGGGAATAGCAAAGCAAATTAATGAAAATCGTAACAAAAAAATGTTTTAAACAAAGTGAATAAAGCTCAACGGGGTGAGAAGGAAGTGGAAGGATTTCTATGATAATTATTTTACTTAAAAGAAATTCACATTGAAGATGAACTTTTATACCCGTTCCCTGTTGTTCATCCAAGGTGGCGTACAGTTCACCACTCTCATCTTGCCACGAAATAACTTGAACAAAATCGGCCACAAATGAGGGTATCGAACATTTCAAAACCGCTGCATTGCCACGAATCACATATTCATTATTCACCTCGGATTCGTAAAATTGTTGGACGACTATAAAGTAAAATATCACGATTTAAAAAAGAACAAAATGCCACAAAAAATAAATACATTTAAAACTAATGAAAATTATTCCTTAACCTCTTTCTAAGCTAATTGCAATTACTTGCAATTTCTCATTCTTTCCTTTATTCTGTAAGATATCTTACGAAGTGGGAGCTTTTTAATTAACTTGTGAGATAGCAAAAGTGGAAAAATTTGCCATCTTAATTGAAATGGCTGAACATGATGGTGTTTTTGTAGTCGTTTTGTGGTGGGTTTTGAGAAAATTGCTGTTAATTATTTAACACGCAATGGAGTTTATAAATATGTAGAGATTTTATCATCAAAATTCTTAAAAGTGCATTCATTGGAGAGTCAGTGAACTCTGAAGTTGAACTATAGAACTGGAGAGGTTTCTGTGGGAAAAGTTTCAAGATTAAAGCTAACAAATGAGAGGTACTAATTAAACTGAGCCACGAAACACTTAGAGAAATGTAAGGTTTACCAAATGAACAATGAAAAAATGTAACATTAACGCTGTAATATAAAACGATTTTACCAGCAAAATTAAAGGGTGTCCCAACAAGAACGCAAGAAGTGTCATTGTTTGACGTTTGAACAATTGTTATTGTTTGTTAGTAGAAGGTACGATATTAGTAAAAATGGAGCGCTACACGAATGAACAACGCATTCTCATTGTGAAATTCTTTTACCAAAATGGTGAAAGTTTTGCGGCTACAATTCGCTAATTGCGATCAATTTGGGGGCACAATAATGCTCCAAAAGAGCTCAGCAAATTGGTGTCTCCAAATCCACTATGCAGAGAATTTTGACGAAAGATTTGCATCTTCATGCATACAAAGTTCAATTTACTCAGGAACTGAAGCCAGCTGAAGCTGACCATGAACAGCGAAGGGAGTTCGTTAATTGGGTATTGGAGAGACAACATGATAATGCTGATTTTGCCAATAAAATCATCTTCAGTGACGAGGCTTGATGGCTTCGTCAATAGGCAGAATTGTCGCATTTGGGGTGAGGAAAATTCTCGAGTGATCCACGAGAACCAAATGCATCCTCAACTTGTCACTGTGTGGTGTGGATTTTGGGCAGGAGGAATCATTGGACCTTTCTTTTATGAAAATGGTCATGTCAAGCGTAAACAGTCAATGTTATTTAGTTTTTTCGTGCCTAGAATTGTAGAAATGAATGTGGAGGGCCTGTGGTTTCAACAAGACGGCGCCACATGTCATACGGCCAGAGAAACAATTTAATTGCTGCATCTGTCATTTCCCGGTCGTGTTATTTCGCGTTTTGGAGACCAGAACTGGCCGCCTAGATCGTGCGATTTAACACCATTACACTATTTTCTTTGGGGTTTTTTGAAGTCGATGGTTTACGCGAATAAGCCGACGACGACTCAAGTCTTAAAAGAGGAAAATGGACTCTGCATTAATGAAATATCGCAGCATTTATGCAAAACGGTCATTGAAAATTTTATTAAAAGATCGCGTGTGTGCCAGTAAAGCCGCGGCGGCCATCTGCTTGATGCGTTGTTCCATACATAACCTCATTCTGTTTACTTTACGATATAATAAATTTTCACGATTTTCTTTTAAATATCTGTGTTTTATTTAAAATTTAAATCTAGCGTTCTTGTTGGGACACCCTTTATAAATATACTTGAACATTTTCCAAGAAATATTCAGGGGGGATAAGACTTCAAAAAACAAATTCTCACATTTTTAAGGATTAAAAACAACTGGAATTTTATTACGTGTAGGAAGAAAAATAGACCTGAAATTGTACAATTCCTCTCCTCTGTTTTAAAGCAGACACAAAGCAAACAGTTCGGAATTGCAAAACTGTTTTTTAACTATGGAACAATGTGGAATTGCAATGAAATGTTATGGATATGACCTAACCACATCTTAAGCTGTTATGTAATAATCTAAAATTCCAAAAATATTCTAAAATTAATATTTAAAATTTCTAGCATAGTTTTATTATTTTTTATTTTTAAGACCTAAATATATTGGGTCTAAAACATGATCAAAGATTGGAACAAAAATGTCTTACAAAACTAAATATTCATTACAAATTTCCAATTTGTGCTGGTCAAAAATGGACCATTTAGGAATTGAAACAGAAAACTGTAAATAGAAGTCAACAGCGAAGTTATTGGTATTTTTTTTTTTTTTTTTGCTTGTTTAAATTTTCTTTATTGACAAAAAATAAAATATTTGATTAAGAAAGGTCATGTGAACTTAATACTAATTTTTTTATGCTCCTTTTAGGAGTTATGAGGAAGAAGTTCGAAGAACTAATATTATGTAACAGCACAAAACACTTTGAGAAGATCGCCAAAAAAGGAATGTTTTTCAAATTTTTCTTATTAGTCCAAAAAATCAAATATTTTATAGACAAAAAAAAAATAAATAAATAAATAAAAGAAAAACTCAGACTTACGGCTCATTATAAATATATCAATATAATTTAAAAAAAAACAATTTCCCTTCCATATCATGAATGAGACATTCACATTCATTGATCTAAAAATAGAGTGCAAATAAGACTCTATTTTTAAATTCACTTAACGGAACCTACAGTTTAACGACGATTTCAAATGTTACAGTTTGAAAAGCATTCGTCAGACTTGTCAATTACTCGACTACTCGAAGTGTTTTCCAGACACATTGAAATATGTAATGATAGTTGGTTATAGGCGGGGTTGAACCCGTGATCATGTGAACGATAGTCGGAAGTACTAACTAACCATAACACCACTTTCGATGACATGTCTATAATAATATCAATAATGTTGCCAATTTCTAATATGATAAGAAAAGATTATGATCGAAGAACTAATATTAAATTGGAACACAAAACACTCGAATGAACTCACTAAAAAGCATTTGAGGAAAACTGCCAGCAAACAATTAGTGTTCCTGCCCAAATTTCTAGCAAAACGATAAAATTTTCAGTCAATCTGCACTATTAGATCCTGAACTCACTCCAATGACCAGAAAGAACAATTGAAGAAATTTGGAACACGCTTGATTCTAAAATAGACAAGGAAATCTAACTAACTAGAGAAAAGTGCATTTTTCGATGAAATCGATATTGAAGAAAAACTTGGTTTGTTAAAGCTACCGGTATCAAGAAATAGTATAATATTTAAGAAAATAAACGAAAATTTAATGAACATAAAAAGCTTTAGATTCAACTGAAAAATATAAGAACTATGGATGTTTATAGGAAATGATATCTGGGAAGAATACCCTCTACGTTATTTTAACTATTGATTATCTTGTATGTGAGTAATCTCCTAGACACAAACCATATTCTGTGCCTGGCATAAAATCCTCATTCTGATCCGTATGCCAGGATACAACACTAACAAAATCGGCCACAAAAGAGGGAATTTCACATTTCAAAACGGCTGCATTACCACGAATAACATAAGCTTTATTTACATCCGTATCGTAGTACTGGGCGACAACTGAAGGCGAAACAAAATGTAAAGTAAATAAATAAAATTTTACAAAAAAAAAAAAAAAAAAAAAAAGGAATATATAGGAGATGAAATCTTAGAAGAAACACTTCCCGGGGACCTCCGCATCGAAAATTACAGGTAGACTAAATTAAAAATCCGAAAAATAATGATAATAATATGAATAGGACGTCAACTAAACTTTTGTTGTGTTGTGTGAAAGGCAACCTAAATAAAAATGCAAGCTGAACACGTATCAAAAGGCTTAAAATCTTAAAAACTAAAATTTATTGTCGTTCGAATAAATCGTGAAGTTAAGGCGTTTGTCTTAACGATTACCTTAAGATATCTGTCAAAATCGGTTGTTATTATAAAAATCTACTTTAGGAATGTATTTATCATCATCTTTTGTGGAAGATCGGATTAATTGGTATTTGTTGAAAACCCGATATAGTTGATTTGCAAAGAAATATTGTGAAAAATTGAACTTTCAAAGTAAATTTTGACTATATCGACTGATGTTTACATATACCATAACGTAACCTTTATAACAAAAAGTCTCAATTCAAGTTTGTTAACGTCAAATTTCAAAATTTTGTAAAGCGAGAACCAGTTATCTCATAAAATTATGTTATGTTTTGAAGTTAAGTTTCAAAAATTAAGTGAAGTAAGATCAGCCTTTAGCTAAGCTCTTTAAATTGCAAAATCCGCCTTTTAAGTAAGTGCAAAAAAGTTCAAAATCTACATAATCTGATCGTTATATATACGGTTTACACTGAATGATTGTAAGGCTTTGATCTGTATTCAGCATTGCTTTTTTATTTAGTTTGTTTTTTCGTATTTTGATTGGCTGTGTTCGTGTCCAGTGTTTGCCAAAATGTGTGTTGAGTGTCTATTTAGTTGTGTCAAAGTATTGAGATTATATATTAATGATTTTTATCTCATTCTTTATACAATTTTTAATATAATGTTGATGAGTATTTGCAATTTAAAACAAAGCAATGGAATTTCAAAGTACTCGTAAAACACAAAACTTATTGAGAATTTTGTTCTAGCTGTGTTGGAATTTTGTTAAACATATTGAACTAATCATACAATTGGTTTACGTACATAAACTCATCATATTTTGGGTATTTTCATTCTAAAAAACAGCAGAGTTTCTAATGAAAAATATGTATTGCGATTAACGAAGTTTTAACTATTCGATTAGAACATAAATTCATCATAGTTTCTAACGAAAAATATGTATTGCGATTAACGAAGTTTTAACTATTCGGTTAGTACATAAATTCATCATATTTTGAGTATTTTCATTCTAGAAAACAACTGAATTTCTAACGAAAAATATGTATTGTGATTAACGAAGTTTTAACTATTCGGTTAGA
>JAHXMU010000010.1:110074-127127 GCA_019455685.1 Philornis downsi
ATTTCGGGTATTTTTATTCTAAAAATACAGCTGAGTTTCTAATGAAAAATATGTATTGTGATTAACGAAGTTTTAACTATTCGATTAGTACATAAATTCATCATATTTTGAGTATTTTCATTCTAGAAAACAACTGAATTTCTAACGAAAAATATGTATTGTGATTAACGAAGTTTTAACTATTCGGTTAGAACATAAATTCATCATATTTCGGGTATTTTTATTCTAAAAATACAGCTGAGTTTCTAATGAAAAATATGTATTGCGATTAACGAAGCTTTAACTATTCGGTTAGAACATAAATTCATCATATTTGAGTATTTTCATTCCAAAAAACAGCTGAGTTTCTAACGAAAAATATGTATTACGATTAATGAAGTTTCAACTATTGGATTAGTTTAAACTATAATTGAATACCTGGAGTACATCAATCTGCATAGATTTTGTAATATGTTTCCGTGTCGCAAATTTTTGGATAATATTTTGATTTTAAAAATTGTTCTATATTGTGATTCTAATTCCGCAAGGAAATTACAATTAAAATTTGACTACGATGCAAGCACCAGAAATGAAAGTAGAAGTAAATTTAATTTTGATTCAGTTCATAAAACGTTTTGTTTGTACTTCATTTCGAAATTTCCAATTTCCAAATTTGTGAATAAAATTCTTATATAGCTGTGATAAGAACTAAGTGTTTTGTTTTTAAAATTTGGTCAAAAGTAATGAATTATCATTTTCTTTCTTTTGCAATTTGGCAACAAAGCTTTTTCCTGCAAAAGAGATGCAAACACTGATTGCCAACACTGATTCAGACCAAGAAACAAAACTACAAAAAACAATAGTTTGGGGCCAGCAGCCTCGAGTTATCAAAATTTATGTTCTCTCAATTGCTATATATTTTATATTACAAAATCTGTGTGCATTTCATTGGAATTATCTTTTTTATATTATTTTAGTTTAAAAAATTAGTCAATTTTGTAAACCTTTTTCAAATTGATTGATTGATCGAAAAAAATTCTATAAAATTCTATAATTTTATACACATAAGATAATACATAACCATATAGGCTTTTTTGTCGTTCAACTTTGGCAAGTGCCTGTTTAAGTAGCAGGTTGGATTAGTATTATTTGCATACGATAGGTGGCATAAGCTCTACTAAGTGGCAAAGCTCAACCAGTTTAAAAAAACATATTCGATATTTCTAAAATGAAACTCTTAACATTTGTTTTGTCCTATGAAACTCTTGAATTACAAGCAAACATTTGTAGTTCGAACATCTTCTTTTTGGTGCCAAAACATTTTAAAGAACGCATTTTGCTTTTAACCACAACACAAGTTTTTCAAGTTAACTACAACTACTGTATTGAATGAAAAGTCATTCTGATAAATATGCAGAGATTTTAGGAAAACTTCAAAATGTAAATAATTCAATTTCCTACAAATCATTAGAATCCGAATAAATTCTCTTTGGGATTGCGCGTTTTTTTTTCCATTTCTTTCTGCACAGCTTTGCTTCTATAAAGTTTTCTTTTAGAAATGTTTCTAAGATTTTAATTCTCAAAGTGCTTTCAAATTATAAGTTTTTAAGATTTTGAAGTGATATTCAAGCGGTGACAGTATAATTTAATTTTTTTCACATTATAATAGCCGATTTTGGTTTGTGTGTGTGTGTAAGTAAATGTTACAAGTGTCAAACGTTTATTCTATAAGTGTCAAATTTTGTTATATTTGGATATTTCAAAGCTTGAAAAGCTTCACATTTATTTTAGTAATTTGGATAATTTTGAAATATTTACAAACGTTTTTTAGCGTTTGTGCTAAAAGCAATCGAAACACAACATCAATTTTGATGGTCGAGTGAGGTAAGTGTGAAAATTGGTAAATAATTGGCAAACGGCAAATATATTTGACAAAATGGCCACAAAGTCAGTGAAATATGTGTTAATGTAATAAATCATTTTAATTGCATTCCTTTTCTTGCATAGACTTTTCTGTACTACCAGTCAAATAAATTTGATTGTGTATTTGCCACTTCATGTTTGAGCATATGTGTATAGATTTGTGTGTCTGACTACCTTCATGTTTGACAAACGCATATCGATATGTTTTTCTGTTTATTTGTTTGTTTAGTTTTCAATTTTTAATTGTAAAGTGTTATTTAATATGGCAATTTGTGTTGTAAGTTTAGTTTTTAAGTTTTGTATCAAGGATTAAAAGGATTTATTTTGTTTAATTCTATTTTTAATTTAATCAATATTTTTTTTTTTTTAATTTACAACATAACATTACTGAGGTTAATATATGTAGGTTACTTTGGAAACTGGGCAGTTTCACGCACCATATTCAGTGCCTGGGAAAAAATTCTCATCCTGATCGGTATGCCAGGATATGACACTAACAAAATCGGCCACAAACGAGGGTATATCACATTTCAAAATGGCCGAATTGCCGCGTATAACAAAAGCCTTATGGATATCCTCTTCATAGTGTTGGGAAACAACTGTGGAAAAATCATGGAAATCGCACAAAGGTCAACAAAGGAAACAACAACAACAAAAAGTAAAAAAAAAACAATTAAGCAAACTTATGATTATGAAAACAGGATAAACATGACGATGGTAATGATGGTAACACTGATGAGATGCAAATCTGAGAAATGCCGTGGCAGGCATGTAGGAGATTTGCAGTTGAGGTTGCATTTCTAACTATATGGTAAGGGGTAGTAAGTAAAAATTCCGAAATTTTCTCAACGTGCTTCAGTTTTTGTTTTTTTTTTTTTTTTTTGTTTTGTTTTAGTACCGCACAAATACTAATTAATCTACTCATATAGGTAATAAGCCGGTTGTACTCATTGCCAAATCGCACCATATTCTGATCCTGGATAGAAATTCTCCTCACTGTCTGTGTGCCAGGAAACCACTTCAACGAAATCGGCCACAAAAGAGGGTATTAAACATTTAATTACCGCCGAATTGCCGCGAATGACATGTTCTTTGTTAACATCAGCCTCGTAGTACTGGGCGACCACTAAAAATTTTACAGTTGTTTTTTGTAGAGGAGAAAAGGATATTTTTTATTACTTACAAATTGGTGACACACAAAATGATTATGTTATGACCGTAAATGTATAACAATGATGACTTAATTTGTACACACACTAATATTAAGCGATTTTGAAATGATTAAAGGGTTTAATTTGGCGCAAATTAAACCGAGAAACGATATAGAATTGAAACATGAATTATGGAGAATGTGAAATTTTTCGCAAAATTTCTTCCCTGGCAGTAATTTGAAGCTGGAAAATGAGAGAAATAATTAATGTGCCTAATTCGGTATTAATTTCTAAAAGAACTGAATGGAATTGAATTACACACATTTACAATAATATGGAATTTTAGCAAAGATGTGTAATCCTGACAGTAATTTCTTCTTCTGGCAGCAATTTGAAGCTAGAAAGTGAGAGGAATTATTGATATGCTTAATTCGGTGTTAATTGCTAAAAGAACTAAATGGAATTGAAACACACACAATTATGGTAATATGGAATTTTAGCAAAGATGTGTAATCCTGACAGTAATCCTGAGAGTAATTTGAAGCTAGAAAATGAGAGAAATAATTAATGTGCCTAATTCGGTATTAATTTCTAAAAGAACTAAATGGAATTGAAACACACACAATTAGGATAATGTGGAATTTTAGCAAAAATGTACTAAGAGCTAAAGGAACGAAATGGAAATGAAATGCAAATTTGGAATAAATGAAAGTTTTGTCGACATTTGTAATTTTAAGCGAGAAATGTGAAATAACTAAGAGTCAATGTTAAACCATATTCTCTCTGTTTTCCGTTTTTAAATATATTAAAAATATATAAAATTTAAATAAATAAATACAAATTTTATATCTAAGAATATTGAATGTAACCACAAGAGAAAACGATCTTAATATAAGACAACTTGTTGCAACGGAACAAGTGATAATCAGATGGCGCAATGTCTAAAGAATATGACGGATGTGGTAAGAATTGCCATTTTTAATGGGCTTGGCCACATGAGGTCGAGCGTTGTCATGCTGAAGATTCACTTTTTCGTGCCTCTCCGCGTATTGTGGGCGTTTTTCGCGCAGAGCTCAGCTCAATCGCGTTAATTGAAGTTGATAGCGATTCCTGGTGATGGTTTCGCTTGGGTTCAGCATCTCGTAATAAATAACACCGACCTGGTCCCACCAAATACAGAGCATAACCTTCGCAGCGTGAATATTCGGCCGAGGCGACGACGTAGAAGCATGGCCGGGCAGCCCCCATGACTTTTTCTTTGGATTACTGCAATGAACCCTTTTTTCATCACCTGCTGCAATACGGTGAAGAAACACTATCCTTTTGCCGCTGAAGCAGTTGTTCACAGGCGAAAAAACGACGCTCAATATCTTCAACTCATAAGGAAGCCAAGTTTCTTGGTTTTGAACCATTTCCAACGCATGCAATCGCTTGGAAATGACTTAGAAGGTAACTCCTAACACTGAAGCAAGCTCTAACTGCGTTTGAAATGCATCCCCATCAAGCAATGCCGTCAATTCAGTGTCTCTCTTGAAGCCTTTTCATCTGCCTTCACGCGAGCGGCCGTTAACATCAAAATCACCGTCTTTGAAGCAACAAAACCAATGTCGTCAAGTTGTTTCACTTAAAGCAGCATCTCCGTAAATATGTTGAAGCTCTCCATGATCTCCAGCCGCCGTTTTCTTCGATTGAAAGCAGAAATCAATATGACGATTATTTGGAACAAAATCATACATATTCACGCAACCAAAAGGATATGACGTCAAAAGAAAATCATTATTGTGTTGAGGCGGTATGTTTACCATATGCTTAAGCTTGGTTCATGACGTTTAGGTTGTGGCAGAATCGACTAGCGCTTACAGGTGGCGCCATCTATTGACAAACAGCGGGAACTTAGCTGCGCGCCTTATACTTTATCAAATGTTATAAATATTGCTATTGCAGATTGCCGATTAATATTAGGGGGCATAGAGTATATATGCATCTTTTCTCTTAAAGTCTTAACTACTTTTGGTACGAACTAGAAATTAAACAAATTAACTGGCACTTAAAATTCATTATGGTATCGGTTGACGATTATGTTTGGATGGAAATGGGATTGAAACACAGTTATGGGAGGTGTAAAGGAAGTATCATAGAAGTAACTAGCTTAGAATTGTATATAATGTATTTAAATTTCGCGAATTTTGGGCAAAACAAAAACAGGCAAGAACAAAATGGAATTGAGACGAATAGAAGAAACTCATTAACTAACTCACACTTTTTGGTTTCGCTTTAGTACAATATTACAGAGGGATCATTTAACATATTGGGTATACCCAGAAATGAAATAAAATTGAAAATCAAATGTCGTAAACATTAACAGGAACAATCAAGGAGAAAGTGGTGTTAATACAAATGAAAGACTACTACAAATGTTTAAATTTCGCGGATTTTGGAGGAAAAAATTATGCAAGAACAAAATGGAATTGAGACGAACAGAATAAATTCATCCAATAACTCACATTTTTTGCTATCGCTTAACTGCAATATTACAAAGTGATCATTTGACATATTGGGTATAACCAGAAATGAAATGAAATTGACATTGAAAATCAAACTTCGTAAACGTTAAAAGGAACAGGTAGGAAGAAAGCGGTGTTAATACAATTTGAAAGACTATGACAAATTTTTAAATTTTTTTGCTATCGTTTTAGTCTAGTAAAATAATCATTTAACATCTTAGGAATACCCAGAAACAACAAGGAATTGAAACAAAGCATGTTAAATGGTTAAGATGTGAGTTGTCAGCGTTTACTTACAAGTTCTACCGTAACACAGGTAGGAAGAAAGTGGTATAAATACAAATGAAAGACTATGACAAACTCTTACATTTGTTTGCTATCGTTTTAGTCTAGTAAAATAGTCATTTAACATCTTAGGAATACCCAGAAATAACAAGGAATTGAAACAAAGCATGTTAAATGGTTAAGATGTGAGTTGTCAGCGTTTACTTACAAGTTCTACCGTAACACAGGTAGGAAGAAAGTGGTATTAATACAAATGAAAGACTATGACAAACTCTTACATTTGTTTGCTATCGTTTTAGTCTAGTAAAATAGTCATTTAACATCTTAGGAATACCCAGAAACAACAAGGAATTGAAACAAAGCATGTTAAATGGTTAAGATGTGAGTTGTCAGTGTTTACTTATAAATTCTGCCGTAAAATTATTATTTAACAACAATATTTTTGACAACGGAAATAGACCAGACTTAGTTCATTAACATTTTAGCCACTTAGCATTCAATTTAAAAAAAAAAGACTTTAACTTGTAAGTTAATTATTCCTCAACAAGTGTGGGAAATTAACATCTTCCTCGGCGTCGTCAAATAAGTCTTAGTCAACCATAAAAATGTTGCTGAGAACAAGCATGAAAGTCACGAATAATTGTAATAAACATAATTAATTAAACTAATTCATGTTGAAAGCCTTAGTTTAACCACCCCACCTCTCCATGCTGCTCATGCTAAGCAATTAGCACAACTTTAATGGAATCCAAAACTAAACTACAAACATAGCAAGACACTCCCCTTGCCCGTTTGAAGGGGAGTGAGTATTTAACTTTAACCAAATTGCTATGTTAATTTCAATTAATCACAGAATTTAGCTCCTCATTAGAAAGAAGAAGAATAAATAAATAAGAAACGTAATGCTAAAACACTAATGTTAATATGCCAGCCATGAGATAATGATGACAATATACAAAAAAGGTGTAACCCAGCCATAGGTAAGAAGCTCAGGCAACTGGCAATAACTGACAAGCCTTTTTGCGAGCCTTCATAGTAGATTGGTATGAACATACCTAATTTCCTTACCTTAAGCTTGTGCAATTCAGAGGGATTTCCGTATACATAAATATAACTCTCGATTAGGCTCCTAACTGCCGAAATAATTTCTTCTTTGGCCAAAAAAGATGGTTTGCTTAAACCAATCTCCTCAAATCCACCAAAACAAAAAAAAAAAAAAAAATAAACCTATTAAACTTTGTTAAAGAAAACGCAAAAAAATCATAAAACATGTTGCTTCACTTGTGCGCTGGGGCTTTTGCCCTCATTTGTGGCACTTCAACTCGAAACACTGATAAAAATGTTAAATGGGAAGCACAGAAGCACACCGGTAATAGTGGTATGTCACGTCATCTATGCCAAAAATGTCGAGCTATGAAAGCAGATGACAACCACCACATGATGGCGATGACGGTAAAGATAATGATGGGGATGGCGACGGCTATGACTAAGCTTTTCTGACATGTCACAGAGTAAGGTAAGGCATCAGAGATATACAGCAAGTGGTTGCCTGAGTTTTGCCAACATAAATGTTGGTTTTTTTAAGTATAAATAAAGTCTACACAAATGGCTGTTTAGATGCTTCTATAGAATACAACGTATGCATGCAGTCGTATGCCGTATAGGCAACAACGGGCCATTCTTCACTGTGTCTCGACATACTAAGAGGGAGGATGTTTCTGCTTTCTGCCTTCGAGTGTAATAAACTTTGTGTTAGAAATTATGATTGTCATATAATTAGATAAAATTATAGAGCTAAGTTCCACAATTTAACGCCATACGCTCAAATGAAGCGGAAGCTGTTAATACTATTACAATTTAGTTGTCTTTAATTTTCAATTAGTGAAGTGATGCTAAAGGAAGGTTATTTGTAAAAATAAAAACTTAAGAAAGCGGCAAATTTCTGAGAAATGCATTTGCTTTTTTCAGCATAGAATATCATTTAACAGGAAAGGTTTATAATTAAGAAAAGATTTTAGGTTTCGAGCCGGGATTATATGTACGAGGTGTGATCAAAAAACAATCTTTATTTTCAAATTTTGTGAGTCACGTATGTTTGATTTTCGCATTTTTTTCTGTTATTTTGGTACACATGTCTGTTATATATGTTGACAATGTCAGCCATTTTGGATTGTCAGTTTGTTTTTGACAGATAAAAAGGTTAGTCGTGTTTTGGTGCGCTCTTCGATTTTTTACTATTCGAAAAAATGATCGATCAGAGAAACTCTATTAAGTTTTGTGTAAAAAATGAAATAAATGTGCAAGGATATTTGAAATGTTGACTGTGGCGTCTGGCGAGTCTACTATGAGCAGAACACAAGTTCAATTGTGGTATAACCGGTTTAAGGAAGGCCGAGAAGATGTCAATGACGATGCTCGTCCTGGTTGCCCGAGCACGTCAACAACCGTTGAAAACATTGAAGCAGTAAAGAAAATGATTTTGGATAATCGTCGAATCATTATTAGAGAGGCTGCTGATGATATTGGCATAAGGTTAGGCTCATGCCAAGCAATTTTTACGGATGTTTTAGGCATAAAACGTGCGGCAGCGAAAATTGTTCCAAAATTGCTAAATTTTGAGCAAAAACAACGTCGCATGGACATCGCTCAGGAGCTGTCTGAACGTCGTCAACGATGATCCTGATTTCCTTAAAAACGTCATAACTGGTGACGAATCATGGGTGTATGGCTATGACATTGAAACCAAAGCCCAACCATCCCAATGGAAGCGTCCAGAAGAGCCAAGACCGAAAAAAACACGTCAAGTTCGGTCAAATGCAAAGGTTTTGCTCACTGTTTTCTTCGATTTCAATGGCGTGGTGCATCATGAATTCTTGCCACAAGGTCGTACGGTCAATAAGGAATACGCCGTTTGCGCGAAGCAATTCGTCAGAAACGCACAGAATTGTTTAAAAACCACTCACGCACATTGATGCTTGTGTGTGAGTTTTTGACCAAAAACAAAACCGCAATTATGTCTCAACCACCGTATTAAGCGAACTTGGCCCCCGCTGACTTTTTCCTCTTCCCAAAACTGAAGACACCGATGAAAGGAAAGCGTTTTGCTACGATTGAAGAAATAAAATAGAAATCGAAACAGGAACTGTTGGCGATACCAAAAACCGCGTTTCATAAGTATATTATATCTAAAGCGGACAAGATAGCTGTTGATGAATAAATAAATACTTTTTGAAAAAAAAATTTAAAACAACGTTTATTCTTTGATCGCACCTCGTATATTATATTCCAAAAAATTAAATTAAAATAATATTCTTTAACCTAATTCCTTGCTCAGAAATTAAATATTGATACAAATTACTTTCACTTATCATAGAGCTTAATTTTTCAATAAATAATAATGACGTTCTAAGATTTACTTATCATCAATCACAAAGTAAATCTTTTTTCTGAAAAAAATAACAGGTTATCCATTTTTCGGTTTCAAAAGTAAACTTAAATATAACACACATAAAACAATGATTTCGATGAAACTTTTATTTCATTGTAATGCTTGGACCCTGTTATTATTTTCAAAATATAAAACAATGTCATTTAAATGACCGCCTCTGGATTGATTGCAGCAGTGAAACTTTTTGAGATAGTTTTTGACCGCTTTTTCGCATATTTTGGGCGGTATCTCGACGATAACTTGACGAATGTTGGTTTTCAAATGCTCCAACGTTTAGAGATTAAACGCGTAAGCACGGTCTTTGACTTAGCCCCACAATAATAAAATCCTAAGAGCACTGCTACACGTTCAATATATATTGTGATATTTGGATCGCGACCCATTTTAATGGATTGATGGATCGCGAGCGTATGCTACATGTTCAATATTTATCGCGTCAGTATTTACGTGTTTTTGTGCAGTGCAGATCGGTTATTAAAATCCTGTTTAGCTATTTTGCTTGCTTAATAATAATAACATTTTTTACTTTTTATTTGTTAAATTTTTTGCACTGCGTCTTTTATTTTATGTTTTATTTCACTTCTTATTAACGTATCGCGATCTAATATCATGAAAATGCTACACGTTCAATATTTATCACGCGATCCACGGTCCGCGATCTGGGTTCCATAATTAAGGCCATTGTGCGATATGGATCGCGATCCATCAATACCGCATGCTACACGTTCAATAAATATCGCGATATTGGATCGCGTTCAATATATATTGAATGTGTAGCACTGCCCTAACAGCCTCAAATCGCATGATCTTGGTGGCAAATTGATCCCACCTAAACGTCAAATTACATGCATGGTCTTTGACTTAGTCCCACAAAAAAAAAGTCTAACGGCGTCAAATTGCATGATCTTGGTGGCAAATTGGCTTTTTGAAATTACGCTTTCTGGAAACTTGTAATGCAATAAAGCCAAAATCGGTCGTGTTGTGTGGGTCGTGGCACCATACCGCTCTGATCTGGGTCGTTGAACGATCCATATTAGTAAATGGCAAACCTTTCACTTCTTCTTCCTACTGAGGTTCCTGCAGCGACATTTTCGAAAAAACGCGGCCCAATGACAATTCCAGACCATAATGCACACCAAACGGCCACTTTTTTCGGATGCAATGGCTTTTCCGCAACCACTGTTGGGTTCTCAGAGCCTCATATGCAACAATTTTGTTTGTTGACGTAACCATCGAATGAGAAATGAACTTCATCGCTAAAGAAAATGTTGTTCTAAAAATCAGCATTGAAAGCCTGTTGCTGTAGCACTCAATCAGCACATCTACAGCGCTACGAATGGTCAGCCGGCTTTAATTGTTGCGTGGGTTAGACTCTATACGGATAAAGGTACAAATTCAAATGCAAAATATATTATAATGAGCCATATGCTCATAGATCCAATTGCTGAGAACGCCATGGAACTGTCAAATTTGGATTATCCGCCACACTTTCACTAATAGAAGCGATATTTTCGGCAGTATGTACACTGTGATGATGCACAGACCTAATGTCGCCAATTCCTTGATTATGATGACCATAATCACCCCGTAATGGACGAAAAGTGCGCACGTTTTAATCACCACCTGTGTAGTAAGTTTTAACTATTTTTACGCCTTCTTCAGTTGTTAAACGATACATCTTGGCAACTGGCAAACCTTTCACTAAATAAATAACACTTCACATGACAGGTATTTAATAGCTGACAGCCTTGCTAGATCGGCGGTGTTGAAACCACTAAATGGAAATCAGATCAGATACAAGGAAAAACTGAATGGAAAAGTATTTCTTTGCATCTGATTTTTTTTTTTGATTGAAATAACAATGATTATTTGACGATCCTATTTCAAATGTTGGATTAACGAGATTCCTATTCCCATCCCGTCTACTATCTATCGAAACCACAGCTTGTAATAATAAATGAAATAATTAGTATAGAAAGAAGCCACGGCTGAACTTGCTTACACGCTTACCCTATATGCTTCACTTTTTAGGTAAATTTGCTTTTGATTTCTGTATCTGTCCTGTGGCCAACACATCACATTTAAAGCTTTCGTTTCAGAGCTAAATAGTTTACATTTAACCAATTACAATAAGTAAAAAGATATTTTTAAAAATAATATTCTTAAATTCTCCAATTGAAACAGAACCTTCCTTTATTATTATTTTTCATGTCAGCCATAATTTAGTCATTTTCCTTATATTTATAATTATTTCAAATTAATTAGAGTATTTCCAATTATTTTCCACACGTTTTTTTATTTAATTTTAACAGTACATAAATTCTTTTTTAATATTATACTGGATTTTCAAAATTTGTGTTTCATTTCTATTTCGTTCCACCAATTAAAATTTGAATATTTGAGCAATTAAATATCCGAAAATAATGCATAAATATTATATAAGTCATAAATAACCAAATTTTTAGTACAGTGAAGCAAGTAATACTATCTTTTGACAACCAAACGTCGTCGCGATCATTCATTTCATTTCTATCTCGTTCCACCAATTTAAACTTGTATATTTGAGCAATTAAATGCCCGAACATAATGCATAAATATTACATAATACATAAATAATTGAATTTTTATTACAGTGAGACAAGTAATACTATATTTTTGCAAGCAAACGCCGTCGCGATCATGAGCCTCAATTGGCTTAAATCTTTCCATAATGGGAAACATTAAACAAAAACGTCGCGACAATTTGTTCATTTTCCCACCAAAAAAAAATAGCTCTAAATAAAACGTCAAATCAAAAAAACGTTCCAAGTAAACTTTTACCAGATTCTGCTAACTATTATGTCAAGCAATAACATTTTATAATATTTAACAATTTTTCAAATACTTCAATAAGCCTTCGTTCAGAAAATTTTGGTGTTCTCATTAAAATCTTAAAAGTGCGCGTAATTATTGAAAATTTTTGCTGAATTTATATAAAAGCAATTCCTGAAAATTTTGGGAACATTTCACAATATCAATAGAAGTTTATATATCACAAAAAGATAAAAAGATTTTTAAAATTTTACTAAAATCTATGTGTTTTATTCACTTTGTTCATGAAATTCTTATATAAATTCAAACTTAATGTTTTAATTGCATTACCTGTCAAACGAAATTTTGCAAAAGAATGAGTATTTTATCGAAGTTCGCGCTTGCAAAGTAAACTAATTTTTCTAAGAATTACAAAAATTATTTCTCCTTCTTGATTTTATTTAATTTTTACAAACACTTGTTTTAATTCTTGTATAATTCTTCCAAAGTTTCAATGAAAAAATTTCACAATTTGTGTACCCATTCCACTCGTTCCAAGAGTAAAGTTTTGAACAATCCAAATTTTATTTCTGAATTCCATTTCCTTCCAAAATATTATTTTAATATTATTTCATCTGTATTTAATGTATTTAATTTCAAGCTTGAAAATTTCATCTGTATTTAATGTAAGGTATAAATATACAAGGATTTTTTTTTTAAATCCAAATTTGGTGTTTCAATTCCACATCATTCCAGGTCAAAATCTTAATATTTTTGTGTATATTTTATTGTATAAATTTGAACAAAAGATCAACATTTTATATTCTGATTCCACATCGTTCCATGGGCGAGGTTTCATTATTTCGCAGACAAAAAAAATGTACAAGTGTAACATCTAAAAACTTCCTAAGCTCCTTAATTTCATTTAATTTAATTTATTTTTAGTCAGGATTGCAATTTTTAGCCTTATATTGAAACAAATTTCACAGTTTATGTTTAAACTCAGCGCAGAAATTTTTGCGAAAATTCAAAATCAGTTTATGCTTAAACTCAGCGCAGAAATTTTTGCGAAAATTGAAATTTTGTGCACCCATTCCACTCGTTCCAAGAGTAAAGTTTTGAACAATCCAAATTTTATTTCTTAATTCCATTTCCTTCCAATATAATATTTTAATATTATTGTTTATATTTTGGTATATAAATTTGAACAAAAGATCAACATTTTGTATGGTAAGTTTGACAATTTCATCTGTATTTAATGTAAAGTATAAATATACAAGGATTTTTTTTTTAATCCAAATTTGGTGTTTCAATTCCACATCATTCCAGGTCAAAATCTTAATATTTTTGTGTATATTTTAGTGTGTAAATTTGAACAAAAGATCAACATTTTGTATTCTGATTCCACATCGTTTCAAGGGCGAGGTTTTATTATTTCGCAGACAAAAAAATGTGCAAGTGTAACATTTAAAAACTTCCCAAGCACTTTAACTTCATTTAATTTATTTTTAGTCAGGATTGCAATTTTAAACCATAAGGTAGATTTGATTAAATTGCAATATTACAAAAAATGAAAATGAAAATTAAAATTTTATAACAACAGTCTACTTCCCTTATTAGAATTTTTCTTTTTCATTTCATCATATAACTTTTATTGGGATTTACAGCTGCTCCGTAAACTTTAGTTAATAATTTCCTCACAAAAATATAAAAAAAGGTAAATTAAACAAAATTGTATAAAAAAGCAAATTTTGTTTTTTTTTTTACTCTATTCGAAACTTCACTGTAAACATGTAATTCTAATAAAAACTAACTTTCTAAACATTTCTCTTAACTATTTTGTAACCACACTATGAAATTTTCTTAAAACCATCACAGCAAAATTGTCAACTTTTTTAACTGACATCATTTATGCGATGGATGCACTTTGCCTCTAATTTTATTACACTTTACATAATCGCTTTCGCACAAGCGATTACAAATGTAGACTGCTGCTTGCTTGCTTGCTCGCATCTACACAATTGCAGTCAAAGTTGATGGCAATAATCCTGCTTTCTTTGTCATCACTAGTGCACACACCTTGTTGCCGTCGACATTATGATCGTCTGGCAACCACAGAGGCGTAGTGCAGCATCATTACCGTGCCAACCTACCAACCAAGTTCATAGGAGATTTTAGCACCCATCAAAAATAGGGAAAACCGTAAAAGTTCATCTTTTGCCCATTGTTGTAAATACGCGTACGAGTATTATGTTTTAACAACTCAAAGTTTCTACACATTTTGCTCGCTTTATTACACATTTCATAATAGCACAATTGTTGCAATTGTTTCACATTTTCCAACTGACAAAAACTGGCGTCTCTAAGCGCGAGAAATTTAATTAAAATACCATTAAAATAGTGTGCGAATATATATGTATACATATGTGTGTATGTATGTGTGTGTTTGTGTGTAAATATCACTCATACTGTATGCTGGCAATACTAATACGCAGTATTTGTGTCACATCATTGTTATACATTCAAAGAGGATAATTTAGGACGAATGCGACGCTTTTCTTTCTAACGAAAGCAATTTACGCCAAAGTCGGAGAGAGGAACTACCACCCTTACATTTGTGGAAATTCCCTGTAGTGGTGGCTAATTAATATTTTGCATTTTTTTTTTAAGCCCTGACCTCATTTGAGAACACAAGACCAACGACGCAAAAGGGAATATGTGAAAAGCCCACGACGCATTTTTCAGAAGTAGGAAAAACTATAGCTGAAAATTTGAAAAATTTATAAAACGAGAGAGTAAGAACGAAAGAGAGAAGGAGATGTTAGGCGTACTTGTATTTCGATATTATTAACGCATAAAGAAAATCTAAAGGGAAGCACCATAAAGAGAAAAATTTTACTAATTCCAATTCAATAAATTATAATCTTTCTAGATATAAACTCTCTCTAACCCAAAAATGTAGCGGAATTTTTACTAAACGTACGCTATATTCAATAATTGGGTCCAGATGTTGTTTTTTTTCTGTAGCTTATAGAAAATCTCTCCGTTAGACCTCAAATGATTGAGAACCAAAAGCTTTGAATTACATATGTTCAAGTTCATATTTTCGTCTCAAATGAAATCAACTACAACAAAGATCTCATAAGAGGTTAATCTTAATTATTATTAGAAAACTCTCTTTTATCATTTATTACGTTGAGGACCAAAACCATTGTTTAAGCCATGATTTGATAAATGATCTTCTCTCAATGCAACAAAGGATGACAAGGGGCTGTCAAATGCACCTATACTTGGAAGTTCTTTGCTGTAACAGGGTTGTGAAGTCTCCACAATATGTCTGTAATAAATTCGACTAAGAATCCAAATTATACAAGTAAGATTCGTTAGAAAGCTCTTTGCTACCATTCACTGGAGGCAAAAACGTTAACAATCACAATTGCCACTACAATAAATTATAGTTTTGAAATTTCTCTACAGTGCTATTTTCCTTTAAGAGGAAGGCTTCTGTAATGGGGGAGTGGAGAGCTTTTAATGATATCTTCATTGCATATAAACTAAAAAAAACTGAAAAAATCCCTTCGCTTAGTTCATTAGTTGCAAATAACTTTATCGCAAGCTTCAATCTATAAGAGATGGGGTTCTGTAATATGGGAGTCCAGAGCTTTTAATGGTATGTCTACTCTGTATTAACTATAAAACGTATGTTTACAAGTTAGGTTAACAAGAAAGCTTTCTGATTTCATTCAGTGTATTGAAGACGAAAAAAAAAAACTTTATTGCAAACACTAATTAGTCATTGATGTAACCAACAATTCTTAACTGCAGAAATCTTTATTATAAAACTTCTGCATACATCAGTGTCTTATTTGTCTAAAACAAAAAACTTTACAGTGAAACTTGTCTAGATAGATATAGCTCTATGACTTGTCATCAATACATCGAATTAAAGCGAAAAGCTTTTTATTTCAGCTCCCCTTTATACGGAATATTTCTGTCATAAAAAATGTGCAAGCTTTTCAAATGAATCTACACTGTTTTATTAACCGTTGTAAACCCGTTAGATGCTACCAATTTATTTTCTTAGAGCGGCAGTCACCTCAATATTTGCTGGCTATTCACTTATTAAAAGTTTGGAAAAGCTGATGAATTAAGCCTTTGGAGTTTATGAAGTCGTGCACTCACATTGGGTTAAAGGTAAACTGCCTAATAAAAGCATGAAAAATTTATGTTCGGATTAGCTTTTAATCGATACGTTCTGTTCAACGAGTCTAAATGTAGCTGTAGAAAACGAGAAGTTTTCCTTCCCAGCTCCTTAAATAAAGAGTATTTTTGATTTTTTTTTTTTTTTGTAGCAGAGTTTGTGTTTTAGAAGCTGAGAGCAGCTAAAGACTCTTTTTGAATTAGTCGATGGCGGCAAAATAAGGATTTAGCCTTTGCAGAAAAAAACCGATAGCCGCAAATGTGACACATATTTGTTTTAAACTGAGCCTTGCTCCGGCAGGAGTCTCACTTGGAAGAGTCGTGAACCAGAAAAGGCGTGTTTGGTGCTTTCTAATAAGCAGTGCACACAGGCTTATGCGCCAATTCATAGTCCCACGTTTCAAAGCATATGGTCCATGACGTTCAAAATTTTAAAAAATTCAAATTTACTATGGTTTTTGGAAGCTCGTGAGTCAGTATAAATGCAAGTTCATGACATGGCTCCCGTCAAAAGAACTCGGTTATACGGCTCGTTTTAAAAGTGTCAAGATCCAGATCTACAGCTTTCGACTTATTCTGCCATTTTTGAAGCTCTAGCCGACTTAGAAAGATATTTTAGATATTTTAATGCACAAAGACCTACTGGATTGTCGCTTAAGCGAGCCAATGTGAGCCTTCTTATTGTTTACAATGTTATCTCTTCCTCCTACATCTCTTTCTGTCTCTCTTTCTGGTGTTTTAAACTTACTCTCTCGTTTTTTGAGTAAACCAAG
>JAHXMU010000010.1:127137-138366 GCA_019455685.1 Philornis downsi
AGCTTTGCATTCAATTTCGGCGCCAGTAGAGTTGGAGAAGTCAATGCGATTGGTGGGTTCTTTAAGGAAAACGGGTCCTTTCTGATCAGCATCGGGAGGGTTGCCAGCCAAGGCCATAGAGGAGGCTGAAAAAGAGAAAAGAGAAAAAATATAAAAATTATTAGCAAAATTGATAACGTAGAAATTGAGTTGTTTCGTCTAAATGGTGTTAATGCGAAAATTGTTTGTATAAGGATTGTTTATCCGAAATTGATTTACATTTCCCTATTGTTCAGTTGCAAAAGTTCATTGAAATCTTTGCACAAAATAATTTCATGCGATTTGTTTATTGTCATTCTTCAAACAACGGAAGTGACCATAAAGTTTAGTGGTCGATTAGTTTTATTGAGAATTTTCCGCCTTTTGTTTCAGTTTTGTCTGCTTTTCCCACTTCCTTTTTGTCTTTTGTCATTCGTAGCCATGGCGAGCCCAGTAAAACGTCATGGGTTTTTATAGTTTATCATCAAGCCGGTGGCAAATAAACCCTGTGCATACAAAGTTGAGTGGCAGACAGACAAACGAGTTGTTATCCTCCTTCTATGTTGTCGTTGCCTCTCATTACCATTAACCCCCCATCTATGCATTGGCGAGTTCCATCAAGGCATTTGTCATAAATTTACTACATTTACGGTTGCTCTCTATCTCTCTGCCGCATTACTGTGCACACGTAAACTTTTGATGCGAGAGACAAAGATATATTCGTAGTGTAGTAATTTTGTTTTTTTTTTATACGTTTTTTTGTTTGTAGAAACTTTTCGTATTCAGAAACTCCCTCCCCAATCTGTTCTGCCCAACAGCTAAAAATAACCTACGGTTGAGTTTTGCACCGAATACTTTGCCGCCTTTCTTGTCGTAATAACCAAGAGAATTCACGACGACAATAACAACAACAACGTCAAAAAAGCCGGGGAGAAAAAAGGTGTCGATGACACTTTATAATGTCGCCTCAGCAGAGTGCATCATCACCCAATACCGATTTGGTGTCAGACGTTCTATGTCTCAGAGTGTTGTCATTATTGCTGGGGAGCAATGTTTACACTGTGCTACAATGTGAGACAGATAATGGAGACGCGTTAAAATCAGCAATGTGTATTTTTTCTTTAAATCTGTGGCCATACGAAAAACTACTTAGGTGGCGGTAGCATGAAGTCAAGTACTTTTGAAATTATAAAAAAAATTCAAGACAGCGGTTTTTGCAAAATTATGTAATATCAGAAATATTGTATATATAGGTAAATATTGAAATGAGAAAGAAAATGTGTTTTATTATCATTATTATTGTTAAAGTCCTTAACAAATGTGTTATTGTCTAAGCGCAATTTCACCTCAGATATTTCCAAAATCATAACAAATTTCTATAATGGAGTTTTTTTTTAAACCCCTTTAGGGACATATTCATAAATATTGAACGTTTTAGCATTTATTGAAAGTGTTGATAAATATTATTTTAACTATTGGACAAAAAATAAACTTTTGTTGCGTTTTATTTGCCCTTTCCGATATTGTTTATATGTAATGTATATTGATTATTCGATATGCCGAATAATAAAAAACACTCAAAATTTTATTTTATTTTATTTTTTTTTTAAATAAATTCACTCAAATTTTTATGAAACATATTGACAAATTTCAAACAGTAGGAGAATAAAATATTTAATAATTATATATTATATTATAATATTAATAGCATAGTAAATATATATAATATATAAATATTTAATAATTGATTTAAAAAAAAAATATATATAATTTCAAATAAATTGCCTTTCTGTTTCCGGTAAATGGATAGAAATCGAGTAATGAAAAACTGCATCATTGTTTTGAAGTTTTACTCAATAATAGCAAATTTGATAACAATTAAAGTAATCAAATGCATTGATCCATTGTTAGAATAATGATGAAATTCTATTAGCAGTAAAACAAAAAAAAAAAAAAATGTAAAAATTTACAATCATTTTTGTAAATGTTTTGCTAAAACGACTTTTTAGAAGAGCAAAGCGTTCAATAATAAATCACTGTCTTATAGGACGTTTAACGTTTTGATTTGTGGATTAAATTTTTGGGTACAACTTTATTAAAACTATAAAGTTTACACCATTAGCATAGTGTAAATGCCCTCCTTAAGCAACCCCACATGTCTGTGTACTGATGCCCCATACTAAACTTCCTCTATTTTCCTTTAGACTCTGTGATGTCTTTCACGAAACCTCAGGCAGGGCATAAGAAAAACAATGTTGTTTGAACAAAAGGAAGAAAGATGCATTTCACAAATGAAAAATTTTAAAGCGAATTTGTTTGCAAAGCTGGAAGACGAAATAGAATTATGGATAAAAATCATATACGCCTTGTATAAAATTATGGCAAATATATGTATGTGGAATATGTTATGGTATCATTAGAAGGATGAAGAGATCAAGTTATAGAAATTTAAAATATAGGACATTAACATTTTACATGCTTTTGTGAAGGGCTTTTCATGCCAAATTTATTAGACTTTAAAGTTTAATATCCCACGGAGTTCAATTCCAACTTAACTGTTGCAAAAATAGCAAATGTAATTAAATTATTAATTTTAAGAATTCCTTCTTCCTTTTGTTCAAACAATATTTATTTTCTTATGCCCTGCCTGAGGTTTCGTGAAAAACATCACAGAGTCTAAAGGAAAATAGAAGAAGTTTAGTATGGGACATGAGTAGACAGACATGTGGGGTTGCTTAAGAAGGGCATTTACACTATGTTAATGAGGTAAACTTTATAGTTTTAATAAAGTTGTACCCAAAAATTGAATCCACAAATCAAAAGTACCTCTGTTTTTTATTTACCAATAGGAGATAACAAATTTATAAATAATTGGAATAATTTATAGTTCGTTATCTCACTCGGTGTATTTGAAATACTCAATTAATTTTCAGGAATCTTCCTTTTAACATTTAGCCCCATATTGAAGGAGTAAATTCCTTTGGATTGGATATAAGAGAGCTAGTGAGCTTGTACGCATTATATTTGATGACGAGTCCGAACGTCATTTTAAGAAGCTTTTACCTTGTCTATCACTCAACTACTTAAAATATTCGTCACCACATTGGACGTAGAACCCACGGTCACTTGAACAATAGTCGCGCCTATTAACCGTAACAGCATAGTCGGCGTTTGAACCTGTGATGTTTCCTTCACATAAGAATCTTAGACTTCATCTTCTTAGATAGCCCAAGATGACAATCACAAACACAATAGTCATATCGAAATGGATAATGTATGCTCGAACGAGTGTAGAAATCAGTTAGCAAGTTCGACAAAAATCTAATTCTTTTATCCACAAAATTATAAAATTATGTCAAACAATTTTTGTAGATTATGATTTTTAAGTAATTTTGGTGAAAAGTCACAGTCTTATAAAACATATGTTTTACTTTTCAAGGTGCCACGTTGTTCAGTATTTTTATTTGACCCATCAAAAGTAAACAATCTCAGTGAATTTGTAAACGTTATGTAATTCAACATTTCCATTTGAAAGGTCTCAATTCAACCAATATTAAAGACGAGCTAGATTCTATCCTGGGAGTCTGGTCCTTCGTTTACAACTGTAGCAAACTTTACACAGGGCCGTACAAGCCGCTAAGACGAACACCGTAATGGTCGACCACTTGAGGTGTTCATCCCAGGCACGGTTAAGAAAATTCACAAAATGGTATTGGCTGATCGTCGGATGAAGACGCGTGAGCCAACGGGCACTTTAAAAAATGCTAAACGTCGTATATTGACCGATAATTTGAAGATGAGAGCAATAGAGCAAAAAGAGTAGAGTGTTTAGCGATGTTTCATCGAAATAAAGCCGAATTTTTGCATCGATTTATAACCACGGATGAGACATGAAACAGACTTGAGGTTAAGAAACAGTCAAAGCAGTGGACTGGAATGAGAGGATCGTGTCCAGACAAGGTGAAAAAGGTTCCATTTGCAGGTAAGGTTTTTTGGGATGCGCATGGCATTATTTTTATTGATTTAATACAGCATTTAGGTGATGAAAAAAGAAAGAAGAAAAAAGTAGTGTTGCTTCATCAAGACAATTCTCCAGTTCACACATCCACTATGGATCTCGCACCTTATTCGCCAGATTTAGTCTCCTCGGACAATTTTCTATTTCCAAACTTGAAAAAATGGCTCGGTGATGAAAGATTTGCCAACAATGAAGAGGTGGGGTCTACGATTGATGGCTATTTTAAGAAGTTTGACAGTTCTTACTATGAATTGGTTATAGAAGCTATTGAATACCGCTGGAAAATGTGTATCGAGCTAAAAGGAGATTATGTTGGAAAATAAAAAAAAATGTTTCCCAACTTTTTTGTGTCAACGTGACAGACTAGTTTTGGGACCGCCCTCGTATATGTGCTTACAGGGGAAAATTACTTAAGTGGAGTCAAGACAAAATCAAGTTTCCTCTCCATTATTGTTGTATTTCTGTTCACATATATCTGCATCCAATTGTCATTCAAAAATTCCATATAGTTCAGAAGTTACATCAATACAAAAATCTAAAATTCACTTTTTAAAACAATTGTTTTAGGAAATAACAGAGAAGTACAAGGCAAAATTTGGTAAAAGTTTACGTCTTACAAATCAGTGAAAGTTTTTTATATTTTGCATAAGCAATTGAAGAAAACATTGATCGGCTGAATTTAAACTTTACCGTATAAGCATTTTTGCCGAAAACATGTCTGTAATTATATATGTTTATATTAGTCCCCCAGCCACGAATACCCTTACTGTTTTCCATATTAGATCGTGCATATCAATTACGCCTTTTGATTTCACAAATAAGCAAGAACTCACAAGTGCGAGTATCTAAGCCCCCCTTCACATCTGTTGATCTATTAGCTGCTGTGGGTGGCTGACTGGCTGCCGCTGCCGCTGTTGCAAGTGGCAGATAGTTGTTGTGGTATCACATTATCTCGTACGAATGTGTAACATCGTTGATTGACATACCGCGTAAATGGTTTTGTAATAATTAAACTTATTGGCATTCACTCGCATCTACAACAATACATCGTACAATACGAGTACATGTTATGTATGGTTTATGTAGCTTTTTAATAAATAATGTTGTGCCACTTAATGTTAACTATGAGTACAGATGAAATCCATCATCAACAACGTCTCGCGACGCATTAATATTCATAAAAATGCTCGTTTGTTATTGTTGTTTGTTTAATTATTATAGCATTTAAGTGAATGTTGTTGGATGTTGATAAAAATGTTCGGACTGTCTGCAACACAATGTCTCCAACGGAAATGTTCTAAATATTTGTCTCATAAAGTGTTAAATGATTTAAAAGAATAATAAATAAAATCGTTTTATAGCTAAAATAGATGCCAGATTAGCTAAATATGGCACAAATATGTCAATGTCAATTTAAAAGAGCAATACAAAAAAACACAAACAGCAACATATGGTCATATCTTAAGGAGTGGTGACAACTCTGTTACGACACATGTAATAAAATGTGGCCACCAGATATGACGTATGAAATACAAATGTGGGAAATTTTATAAATACTGGAAGCACAAATTAGTTTCAGCTGGTCTACAAAAGATGATCCCATAAGCAAGTTATGTAGGGTGATTTTTTAATCGTGGTTTTTTTCAAAATCGAATAAAACAATCAAATGTGCATTATATATTAAAATTTTTTATTGGAATCGATAAATTGGTCTTTGCCATTTAATTTTCAATTAATAATTTCATGTAAATGTTGTCCGTGACTAAGTCTCAAAATGTCCATTCGGAAGGTCCAATTTTTCGTCACTTTTTCGAGCATTTCGGCCTGTATTCCACGAATAACGCGTGTTATGTTATCCTGTAAGGCTTCAATAGTGTTCGGCTTGTCCACATAGACTAACGACTTGACATAACCCCACAAGAAATATTCAAGAGGCGTTAAATCGCAAGATCTTCGGGGTCAACTCACAAATCGAGCCAAATCGAGAGATAAACTGCTCACCAAATTCATCCCTCAACATATCCATTGTTTCACGAGCAGTGAGGCATGTTGCACCGTCCTGATAAAACCACATGTCAATCAAGTTCAACTCAGCCAATTTGGGGCAAAAAAAAATTCCCTGTGGTTGAGTAACACATGCCCAATCGCTGAGAACGGCGACGAATTGACATTTCACGATCGTCATTAACACTGGTCACTACGGCTGCAATATTTTCCTCGGTACGCACTCTACGCATGCGAGCCGATGGTTTTATGTCCAACAAAGTGAATATGGTGCGAAATTTGGGGATAACAGCACGAATTGTTAATTCAGCAGGTCTATTATGACGACCATAAAATGGTCGTGTCAAACGGTGCACATTTGTCATAGAGCACGAATTTAGATAATAAATTTCAACGATTTGCAATCGTTGCTCGTTTGTTAGTCTTTCCGTGATGAAATGGCAGAGTGTACTGTACACTTTTCACTTTGACAGATGACGTCTAGACGCCATTATCAACCAGTACTGCCAACCTGAAAAACTTAAATCTTAAAAAATAGTTGAAATATCGTGTCCAAAGAAGTTGAAGATGGTTCCATCGGCAGGCAAGGCCATGGTGTCCGTTTTTTGGGATGCGTATGGAATTATTTTCACTAGTATAATTATATTCGGAAAAGAAAAACCATCAATGGCGAATATTATACTAATTTATTGCCGCGTTTAGGTGATGAAATTATGGAAAAAGGCCACATTTGATGAAAAAGAGAAAGTTATTTCATCAAGATAATGCTCTAGTTCCCACATCCACTATTGAGATGACCAAAATTAATGAATTAAAGTTGAAATTGCTTCATCACGCACCTTATTCGCCAGATTTAGCTCCCTCACACCATTTGTTATTTCCAAACTTGAAAAAAATGGCTCGGTGTGTAAAAGATTTGCCAACAATGAAGAGATGGAGACTGCGGTTAATGGCTATTTTAAGGAGTTTAACAGTTCTTACTATAAACGGGATTTAGAAGCTACTGAATATCGCTGGAAAAAATATATCGAGCTAAAAGGAAATTATTTTTTTTTTACCTTCTTTATTTGTTTTATTGGTAGTAGTGAGCCTAACAATAAGTAGTTAAATCTTAGATCTAATTGCCGACGAGTATGTGTCTTTCCCGCTTTGTCTTTTTTTTAGCTCTATACTTTCTTGTTTATGCGGTCCTCTGGGAACGGCAGGGATTAGTTTGATATACAAAAGCTCACGGCAGCTTCTAAGTTAGCAGCTCTAATGGTGTAGTTTAGCGCAAAGTTTCTTACAAACAATCTCACGGTTTTATTAAGCTGGGGGGTTTGAGTTACGCACATGTCCCTCATCATAGATTGAAATTACGTGAGAATATAGGCCAAGGCCCGGAATACATGAGCGGAGAGTCTCCAGTCGTAATGCCGCAGACTCATGTATTATTCTTCGTAAGGTGATGGGGCCAAGTCCCGAACACGTGGTAGGTGGTTCAAGAGCACGAAAAATAAATCGACCTGGTCGCAAAGCGAGCAATGTGAATAATGAGGCCAAGAACGCGAACACTTAATAGGTGAATCAACACTTCCCGTGAGGATGTTGACCTACGTGTTACTCTTAGTAGTGCGGATTACGTGAGCAACGAGGCCGGGGCCCGGTCATGTGGTCTCAGGTGAATTATGTCGAAGCATTGCGGTGTTGAGATATTAGAAGACAATGCATTTTCGGCAGGGCTCATGTTCTTTTCCCCTTTTATGGGACTGCAAAATCACTCCTCCGGAGTCTGGAAGGTGCAAGGTTTCTGGGTAGAACATTAGGGTGATGTTCTACTCTGTTTTGCTTTGATCTTTTCTATCTCCTTTTTCACATATGGCATATTCAAGTCCCTATGTATATTAAAGTTTCTCATGTACCAAAGAGCTCCCGTAATGTCTCGTAACATCTTTAATTGTACCCTTTGGATTTTATGCACGTTGCTGTGGCTGGCTCTGCCCCAGAGTTGAGTACCGTAACACCATATGGGTTTAATTATTCCCGCGTAAATTAACACCTTACAGTTTAGGCTAAACCAGAGTGCTTATTAAGCAGCCAGTGATGTTGCCTAATTTTCAAGTTCATCTGCGTCTTTTGAGCCTCTATGTGCCTTTTCCAGGTTAATATTCCGCCTAGATGGACGCCTAGGTAGATAACGTCTAAACTCTGATGAATGACGGCATTATTGACCCTGAGAGTTGCTTTAGTTAAGGCTTAGAGTAAATGTTACTTGTCTAGATTTACTTTCGTTTATTCTTATTCTCCAGTCAATGAGCCATTTGTCGACGCGTTTGAGGTGAATTTGGAGGGTATTTGCTGCTTGGTTTTGATCTTTGTGACAGCGCATTATTGCAGTATCGCCTACGAAACTTGATGTGAGAATTCTAGGCTCAATCGGAATATCATCTGTAAAGCTAAGATACAATAAAGGACCAAGGACACTCCCTTGAGGAACGCCTGCCAATATAGAGTAATTATCCGTATAGTAGCCATCATACTTTACACTAAACTTTCTACCGTCCAGGTATAATTGTGTGCATATTTTCCGGCAGATGCTTTCTAATTTTGAACATTAGACCATCATGCCAAACTTTATCAAAAGCTTGAGCAACGTCTAGAAATATGCCACAGCAATATTCCCTGCGTTCAAATGAATGCCTTATTGTGCTAGTCAAGCGATTAACCTGTTTTATTGTGTCGTGCCCTTCCCTAAATCCAAACTGGTGAGAAAAAGGGATACTATTGAAAAACAAAGAACATTTTTCCCAACTCTTTCGGGACTTCTTTGTTAGATCGGCTAGTTTTGGGACTGCCCTGGTATATGAAGCCTTTGCTGCTTAGAAAAATGGGCATTTCTTTATTTTTCAAAAGCGTTTTAAAGATGTTTCTTCTACTGAAATCTTTACAATATACCTAAAGAGGAGAGAATATGTTGTATGTGTAAGTTACGGTCTATAATTTTCAAATGAATGTACCTCTACTACATCCCCTCAAACACCACCAAGACCAACTGATGTAAATGTACAAACATAATTTAATGTATTTGTCGAAGCTCCATATTTCATATTTCTGAGTATTTTCGAAAAACCTGAGATTTTTTTTCTTTGTGTGTCGAAAACGGTCTATACCTGAGATTCATTCACAGAAAGGCAGCAACAACAAAGAACGCACACAAAACACCTGCCACAAATTATTGAGTACGCCGCAACAAAATACTTGCTACACCAGGCATACAACAACATCAGACTCAAAATCAACAAGACTCATTAAAAATGCTTCGAAATAAATGCATGAAACAGAATGTGAAGCATGAAACAATGAAGAAGGAAGAAGAAACAAAAAGGATTGAAGAAAATAACCACAAAGTATAAATGCATGATTTTCAACAAAAACAAAAAAAAAAAACAAAAACAAAATACCACAAATCCCTCATGGTATTAAATAAAAGAAAGAGTCTTCCGTCCGTCAGCCAGCCTTTGCCTTTGTACGCGTACTTGGTAGTTTTTGATAAACATTAAAAGCAAATGTGTAGTTTGGTCTGTCTCTCTAGCGTTTGTAAAATCATAATCACTCTGTGGTAATCACGCATAGGAAACGACCAATTTGTCTGTCTGTCTGTATGGTTTTATAGTTGGCAACTTAAATGAATGAAATATTTTCTGCACAAAAAATTTTTTAAGTTTTGCTCTAATTGCATTGCATTCCGTTGTCATGCAAAGGATTTTAATATCAAATGAAAAAAAAATTATTTGATTGGTGTTAGAATTACTTCCCATTTCATATAAATCCTCTTTACTATATCCTTAAATCTTTGCTTCATCTTAAGGCATTCACAAATTAAACGGCAGATGTTCGGCAGCTGCATATTTGTTGAATCCCTCTATACCACTGCTTTCCTGACCCTTTTTGCTGTCATTCTCATTTAACAAGTTGTGGGACTAGAAATGATCTCTTGATTTGATCTCCCTTCCTTTACGTTTCGTATAAATACTCAAAACATGGGTTGCGTATTTCGCAATTAATACAAAAACCGCAGCGTTTTAGGGATTCATTACACATGGTAACGGCAAATACGAGTACAGTGGGCCGGAAAAAATGTGATGCAAGAACGAAACGTAGCAAAAATTAGGAACTTTACCCTTTCCAACTTTCTGGCAGCATATAAATATCGAGGAGGCCTTCTAGGAATCCACTCAATTTTCGATTTCTTCTTGAAGCGCTGCCCAGACAGACCATATGCAATTGGAAGGGCTACTCCCTAGTATAAACAGGTATTACTCCATACTAATTTAGGCCGAGCTCTAACTAGCGGAATTAAATAATAGTGGGTGTCGCGTTTTGAATGGTAGTGAGCGCATTTTTCCTAAAGTGATCAGGTCGGCTTGATAATCAGATCACGCCACCATTATGCATTGTTCGTGGATCCGAATCCCTGAACAACCACTGGCGTCAACTTGATGTATCCAACCAACATCAACATTTTACAAAATAACCTCATTTTAGCTCAATACACATTTTTCAGCCATATTCAATAGCTTCTATACCCTGCTTATAGTAAGAACTGTTAATTTCCTTAAAATAGCCATCAACCGCAGACTCTATCTCTTCATTGTTGGCAAATCTTTTACCGACGATAAGTTTTTCAAGTTTGGAAATAGAAAATAGTCCGAGGAAGCTAAATCTGGCGAATAAGATGCGTGTTGAAACAATTTTGTGAACTGGAACATTGTCCTGATGAAACAACACGTTGTTTTTCGCGAAATGAGTTTTTTTTTCATAATATCATCACCTAAAGGCTGCAATAAATTAGCATAATATTTGACGTTGATGGTTTCTCCTTTCTGAAGATAATTAATAAAAATAATTCCAAAAAAAAAAAAAAGAAAAATAAAATAAAATAAAATCGCCGCCATGACCTTGCCTGCAAATTCCAGGCATTCCAGCCCACTGCTTTGACTGTCCCTTTGTTTCAAGTGCGAAGTGGTGGACCCATGTCTCATTCATGGTTATATATCAATGCAAAAATTCGGCCTTATTGCGGTGAAACATTGCCAAGCACTCTACTGAAACATCTTCACAACGCTTCGCATCTTCAAAACTTCGGTCGATGTAGGCATTGTCGGCTCACGCATCTTCAGTCGACTATCATTCAGTAACTTCTTCTTCTT
>JAHXMU010000010.1:157345-200171 GCA_019455685.1 Philornis downsi
TAAAGTTATTGATATATAGAGAAACAAACGGTGTTTAATATATCACAAATTGTTTCTCTGGCTGTATGACATGTGGCGCCGTCTTGTTGAAGCCACATGTCCTCCACATTCATTTCTTCAATTCTTGGAAATTCAATTCAATTTTGGAAAAACAATTTCACAATGAGACTGAGTTGTTCATTCGTGTAGCGCTCTACCTTCTACTAGCAAACAATAACAATTGTTCAAATGTCAAACAATGACACTTTGAATGGCGCTAAATTTAAATCTTGCGTTCTTGTTGGGACACCCTTTATAAAGGTTATCGCTATCAAATAACTTATCTATCGGACGTAATTGTTCCATTTCAAGTTCAGTTGCGTCAATAGTTAACGATTAACGTTTCTAGGGAATATTCCTATGAGGCCCATCTGCGTTTGCGCCTCTGTTAAAACCGGCTTGAGCCAGAAAACTGAAATCTTGTAAGAAAATTTTTCATAACTTTAGGCAAATTTTGTTCAAAATTTTGCAAAAACGGTCCTGTAGAAAAGAAAAATTATTCATACAAGAACTTAGCTCACCTCTAGAAAAACATTTACTTTTCAAGAATTTTGAAAAAGCAGTAGAAGCTCCAAAGAATATTCTAAAACTATATTATTTTAAATAGCTGCTCTAATTGTGGGCATAGTTACTGGAAAATATTTAAAAACGAGCGAGTGGCCTTTCTGGCACTGACCATTGATGCATTATCCTATGTACTATAGGTCGCATGTGTCGCAAATGGGCGACATCCGTGCAATAGGATATACCTAACCGATACAAATATTAAACATAACGGGTTAACCATTTGGTAGTTTCAAAACCGTCAGTCTGGCAAGGCTGTCAGCTGTTAAAAACCTGTCATCTGAAGTGTTAGTTGTTTAGTGAAAGGTTTTCCATTTACGTATATGGATCACTTAACAACCGAAAAAACGCGTAAAAATAGTTAAAACATACTACAAAAATGGTGTTTCAAACGTCATTTAACCTGACCAATTTTGATTTTAGTGCATGAGAAGTTTGCAGAAACCGTAATTTCACGTTTTGGCGACGTCAATTGGCCACCAAGATCATGCGAATTGACGCCGTTAGACTTTTTTTAGTGGGGCTACGTCAAAAACCATATTTAGGCGGATAATCGGGTAATAAAACGTACCGCCCGAAATGTGCAAAAAATTGGTCGAGAACTACCTGAAAAGAATGCACTGCTGCAACCAATCCAAAGGCGGTCGTTGAAATGGCATTGTATTTCATAAATAACGGCAAGGTCTAAGCATTATAAAGAAATAAAAGTTTCATCGAAATTATAGCTTTCTCTATGTTTTATTTAACTTTATTTTTAAAATTAAAAAATGGATAATCTTGTGCATTTAGAATGATAAGAATTTTCAGTAATATATACAACAATATTACTATTTATTCATTATTTTAAATCAATATATGATGGTAATAAAAATGCAGAGGCAGGAGCCAACCAAACTCTTATATTCTTCTAAGAAATAGTTGCAGTACTTTAAGTCCTTTTGGTTTCGTATAACACGAAAAGAACGATTTTCACGTGTTGATTAAATATTGCTTATTGATGTGAAAGGTACCATAAGAACTCAGCAAAGGTTTGAAAAGTGTTATGGCGACTCCTTTCCATGGAAAGCAAACATTTACCGATGGTCTGCTGATTTTAAACGAGGTCGTACAAAAGACTGGACGTCCCTAAAAGAAATTAGATTTGATAGTCGAAAAGTGTAAATCTACAAGATATACCTGACATCTTAGATATAAATTCACAATTTTGCATGGGAAATAGATTTGCAAAATAAGTTTCAGTTTCATGTTCCCGTTTCAGAGCGCTGTTTAGGAAAGGATATTTTAGTTTTCAAAAAAAAAAAGAAGAAAAAAAAATACACATTTATTAAATCCTATACCATTATGAATTGCTTCATAAATTCTCAATTTTTTTCATTCCACTTTATTTTAAATCTACTACTTGCAATACGTATTGCATGATACAATGGCTATGTTGCCTTATTTCACTTCTCGTTCAATTAAGCTCTCCATTAAAAACCATATACAGTTGTCCCACTTTTGTCCTCTCGTTTTTTCATCATCGTTTTTCATCATCCTGTTTCGTTTTGTTGCAATTTTTGTATTCTTATGAAAATTGTTGGCATTTCAAATAATTAGCGAAACATTTTCCAGCAATTCGACACGTTTGAAGGATAACCCACAAAGCAGTGCGATGCTGGAAAATGTTTATATACAATATGTCCTGACTATGTAGACAACCTTCTCCTCCACCCCCCCAAAAAATGTGGAAATTTATATACTAATAATTAAGGCTAACAAAATATACTTTTACATACACAACATTACGTTAATAACAATAGAAACAAAAGGATATGATACCTTTTTCTGTACTTGGCAAGGATATAACATAGAAACAAGATTTTTTTTTTTAAACTGTTGTTTTGTTCTCTTTTCATTTGTCCCAGCCAAGGAAAAAAATAAGGTACACAGCCGCTTTAGACAAGGTGTATTACGGGTCAGGGTATGTTTTTTTTTTTATACCACTGGGTGTCTCTGTATGTATATATGTGTGTGTATGCCAGTGGTAAGGCTAGCGATGAATTCATGTTTCAAATAAACAATAGTAGAAAATGTTGCTAAAACAAGAGTTGCGAGGGAGATGATTTTCTTTGAGCTTTCTAACAAAAGTAAAATGTTTGCCTCCCCTCTTAAAAATGAACAAAGAACCATGAGAATATCAAATATACACAGAGAGGGGAAATATTTACATAGAGCGTTACCCAGGATACAATACAATGTATTGATTTATGTACGAGTATATACAGGGTGTCCGTCCGGAAGGTATACTAGTTTGTTTAGTTATAATTTTTAATTAAATGAAATAAAATGAATCTTATATTGATAAATGTTTTATTTAATGTCGGCAATTATGTATGGAATACAATATCAGATAAATGTCCGCCTCTGTTAGCCTTACAAATGCGAACCCTTTTGAGCACATTTTTCATTACATTCTCACACATTTCACGCGGTATTTAATTAATTAATTAATTTTATCACGAATATTTTGTTTGAGTTGCTCAAGCGTTGCTGGTTTGTTTGCATTAGCCTTGCTTTTCAGATATCCCCACCAAAAAAAGTCCGGAGCAGTCAAATCAGGCGACCATGGAGGCCAATCAACATCACCATTTCCTGAAATAACTTGTTGTGGAAAGAGGTCTCGCAGTAATTCCATTGTAATCCTGATTGTATGCGATGTGACACCGTCTTGTTGATACCAAATGTTAATCAAGCCCAAAGCATCCAGTTGTGGCGTTAAAAAGTTTTCAATCATATCACGATATCGCTCCCCATTGACAGCTACCGTTACGCCGTTTTCAGTTTCATAGAAGAAGAAGAAGAAGAAGGTCAAATGATTCCTCCTGACTAAATTGCACACCAGACTGCCACTTTTAATGGATGTAAAGGTGACTGATGGATAATTTGAGGGTTTTCCATTGCCCAGAATCGACTATTCTGTTTATTTACATATCCATTCAAATGAAAATGTGCCTCGTCACTCATTATGATTTTTTCATTAAAATCGGGGTTGTCATGGGCGAGCTGTAACATTCTATTGGCATATGTACGGCGGTGTAAATGGTCTTGTGGAAGAAGCTCTTGAGTCAACTGAATCTTAAATGAAAACAAATGCAAAACATGGTGCAAAATTGTGGCCAAAATTGTTCTTTGAAGACCAAGCTCCTGAGCATGCCGTCCAATTGAGGTTGATGGATTGTTTTGAACAATCATGCTTGGCCCTATCAGCTACAGACCCCCTTATTCGAAATCATTCACTACACGATAAATAGTGCGTCTTGTTGGCACGTTGTTTCTCCCAAAAATTTCACGTAAATTTCTCATTATCACAGTAATCGATGATTGATTTTGATAAAATGTTTTAACGATTGAAATACATTGGTTTATCGAATATTTTTCCATAATAAATTTGCCACGTCTCCACTTTACTACTGTCAAGACTAATGTTTACCAAAATGGTGGTATACCTTCCCGACGGACACCCTGTACATATGCTGTAATAGAATAGGTAACCGAAAGATATTTTTTAAAGATTTGTTTAATACCTAAAAAAATCAAACATATGAAAGTGTTTTGAAGGCTCTTAAATATTTTTCAAGATTCTTGGCTTCATTGTCAAATTACACAAAATCATGCTGCCAAATTTCATATTTACGTATTTTTTAGTAACTTATTTCAATAGTGACTTTTTTGTACAAAGTAAGTGTAAACGGCTTAATCAAGTGATATACTTGCACAGCAAGGAAGGAATTCGTTTGATTATAGGTCAATGAGCTATAGTTTTAAAATTCCCAGGTTGCCAAATTTCATTTTCTTTATTATTGCCGATTTAGACAATTTAAGCAGCGAGAAGTACGAGTCCAGCTAACAAAGAAGACACAAAAAAGTTAGGAACAATTTTTTTTATTTGATCTCCTTTTAGCTCGATGCAATTTTTCCAACGATATTCAATATTCTCTATTAATAGTAAAAGCTGTCAAACTCCTTAAAATAGCCATCAACCACAGACTTCACGTCTTCATTGTTAGCAAATCCTTTAACCATCGAGCCATTTTCTCAAGTTTGGAAATAGAAAGTAGTCCGAGGAAGCTAAATGTGATTATGAAGCAATTCCAACTTTAATTCATGAATTTTGGTCATAACAATAGTGGCTGTGTAAACTGAAGTATTATCCCTATAAAAGAACACTTCCTTTTTCGCCAGAAGCGACCTTTTTCAATTTCATCATCTCAACAACGCTGCAATAAATTACCAAATTAATCGAATTTTCCTTTCTGAAGATAATCAATAAAAATAAACCCATGCGCATGCCAAAAAAAAAAAACAAACGCCACGACCTTGTCTGCAGATGGAACCATCTTCGCCTTCTTTGAACACAACTCTCCCATTCCAGTTCACTGCTTTGACTATCCCTTTGTCTTAGGTGCGAAGTGGTGAACTCACGTCTCATCCATGGTTATAAATCGAGGCAAACATTCGGCTTTATTGCGGTGAAATATCGTCAAACACTCTACTGATATATCTTCAAGACGCTGTTTTTGCACTGTGGAAAGCAAGCGCGGCACCCATCTCATTTTCAAATCTTCGTTCTATAAACAATGTATAGCAATTTTTGAAATTCATATCATTTCAGCTAGCTCACGCACCCTAAGCCGACGATCATCCAATACCATTTCGTGGATTTTCTACAGATCAATAAAGTTCAGGTTGCTTTATTTAATGTTTCTGTTTTTTACTTGAATTATACATGGTAAAGCATTCTAGTCATTATATACGTTAATATATATGTAACTGGAAGTCAGTGGTAAGCATTGAAGAAAAGGATTCGCAACTGTAAACCTGACAGCAATTCCGTACCGGGTTATTTCTTTTGTTCGTTTCATGATTCGAAACTGCTGCCAAATTCCGAGTCCTTATTTGTGGAATCTCTCCTTCCAGCGAGGTCTTTTACCACCCATGAGAAATAATATTTCTAAGCTACAATTCACATTTTCATCCATAATAAAGTAACGTTTTGGCAGTGTTCTACATTGGAAGACACTTCAATTGGCAGGCCATTACGGTGTTCATGTTGGCAGCTCGTATGGCCTCGTTTAAACTCTGCTACTCAAAAATAACAGTCGTAAACGAAGAAGCAGATTTCCCCAGAGTGGAATCTAGCTCGGCTTTAATATTGGTTGAACTGAGGCCTTTCAAAAGGAAATATTGAATTGATTGAATTGAATTGATGATGAATTGATCAATTTTTTCCATGTTGATAACTTCAATGATATCATTTACTTTTGATGGCTCAAATAAAAATACTAAACAACGTGGCTGCTTGAAACTTAAAGCCTATGTTTTATAAATAAATAAAATGTTTTTTTCAAACTACTGGCACCATCTATACGTCAGTTCGGCTATTTTTAGGAAGTGATATTATCGGCAATGCGTACATTGCGACGAAGCACAGGCCTGACCACACAGGTAACGCTCCCAGTCTCTTCAAATTTCTTTATAATCTCGCCAATTCCTTGCACAGCAGGTCGACTATGACGACCATAATCACCCCGTAATACACAAAAAGTGTTCATGATTGAATAACCACTTTTGTAGTTAATTTTAATTATTTTTACGCATTCTTCGGTATTTAGCAGCTGACAGTTTTGCCCGACCTTGCGATTTTAAAGCCACTTAATGGGTAACTCCTTATTATTAGTTGAAAATAATTGCATCGCCTTCTAAGTGAGAACTTTCCGAAATAATACTCTCTTGTCAACGAATAATCCAATAATCGACTCATTTTGATAACACATATTTTCCTAAGTGACTTAAATTTTTGCCACGAATTCTGTTTTATGTCTTCCTTGCACTGAAAACTGGTGCCTCGAAGTGACAAAGTGAGCTTTGAAAAGGGGAGCTTTTAGAATGAAAGACAGCTGGAGCTATACTAGTTGAATACGACGGCTGTCCAATGTTGTTATTTGTTGATTTTTGGGCCAGAAAAGGATAGTCTGATGAGATAACGCGTTAACATGGTGCGAAATCCATGATTTTTCTTTCCACAAATTCGGGGTTTCGCTGTGTTTGCGTTCTCAAATCTAGCATAATACTTAGGTAATATTCTTTATTTACCACCTGACCTTCTGCAAAAAGTTCCGAGTACACAACACCGCGATAATCAAAGAAAACAGTTAACATTATTTTGAATTTTGATCGATCCTCTTTTTGGCTCTTCTGATTGATTTGTATGTCAAACTCGAAAACCCGTATCTAAGCACCATTTATAATGCGTCTTACGAACGTGGGGTCGGAATTGAACGTATCTTCAGCTACCTTTACACAATCGAGTTATTGAAAAAAAAAAAATTGAAAAAAAGTTAGGAACTGATCGAGCAGCGATGTACAGGGTGGCGCAATAGAACGTGCATATTTAAAAAATAGATTAAAAAATAAATACAAAAGGTATAGTTAAAATAAATCTAAAGGTCGGAATAGACCTTCTCATGAGAATACTTTTATGATAGCGTCATCGAAGAAAACTATTCTCGTGGTTGTTTACACGTTCCCATAGTTTTGTTCTCGTGAGAACAGATTTCATGAGAATATTGTCATGCATTCTCATACGTATTTACACTTTCTCGTGATTTCATTCTCATGAGAGTACATGAAGTGTCATCAGTTTGTTTTAGCAAGCATGTCGAAAAGGCGCAAATTAATAATCGGGTTCTTATCTTTTTGTGAATTAAATGCAGAAGAACTGGGTCTCGTGGAACCAAAAAAAAAAAACAAAGAAAAATGTGGTCCCGAGACATGTATCTACTACGAGAAAATGACAAAGTTTTTGAAAATTTAATAACACAATTAAAGAATGAAGGCGAGGAATTTTACAAAAAATTTGTGCGCATCTCGTTTACCGATTTTGACTACATTCATAACCGCATCAAAGACAAAATAAAAAGAAAGATACGGTCATGCGTAGAGCCATTACCACTGAGGAACGTTTGGCTGTAACTTTGTTTTATTTGTCATCAGGTGATAGTTTCCTTACATTGAGTTGCATATTCCATATATCTCCTTGTACGATTAATGGTATTGTGGAAGAAGTGTGTGTAGCAATATATGAGGAATTGAAAGGAGATTATTTAAAGGTAAATGTATGTTTTATTATTTTGTATTTATAGTTTAATTTATAATTGAAGGTAAGTATAATCGTTTGTTTCTACACTCGTGGTTGATGACGTGGATGGAGCAGTTTGGCTGTGCAGATTTTCTTCCTTGCCGAGAATCATTCGGCGTATTATAATATACAGTTCATCGGCCATCTGTGTGTCTTTCTTTGCAATTCTACGAAGCGCGTTGGCAATCTCAGTACCCTTCTCTGTGTATTCATCTTCTTGATTTGCGACCAATTCTGCCAAATATTTATTGTACACCGCTTTGGTATGCAAACTGTCAGTGGACCTTTGGATCTTTTTGATGTGTATCCCGTGGATGCAACCGACACGGCTCAATCACTGCTGGAATGATCATCTTCAACATTCTCATTCTGAAACTAATTTAAATTTAAATATAATAATATTTCTATAGTGGACCTAATGAAACAATTCGTTTTACAGACACCAACTACGGAAGATGAGTGGAAAGCTATAGCCCATGATTTCTGGACCAAATGGAACTTTCCAAATTCAAGTTAAACAAGACAAGTCAAGGCGCGCAAATATGTATGAGAACGATTGTTCTCACCAACATGTCGGTGAGAACAAATATGAATCACGAGAACAAATGCTAACATGAGTATACTCATGATCAACTGTTTACACGAGCATGAGAATAATTCTCATGAAAACCGATGAGAATGAATTTTTTTCATGGGAATTAATTCTCATTGCTATTTACACGATTCTCGAGAATAAAATCATTCTCATGATACCGTTCTCATGAGAAGGTCTATTCAGACCTTAAGGCATTGTAGAGTAATAAATGGAGTTTATTTTTTAAAAATAACATCATCTAAATGGTGACCCTCTCTATGACGGCACTCCTCTAACCGCAAACGAAAATTATTGAAAACTTTCTTCAGTAATACTGGTGTAATCACCACGGATATTCTCCTTGAGCTGAACGATGTTTCTTGGATTATTACTGTAGACTTTGTGTTTGAGGTATCCCCACAAAAAAGTCAAGAGGCGTCAAGTCTGGACTACGTGGGGGCCATGGGATATCACCCCTTTTCGAAATCAGTCTGCCAGGGAACATCTGCTTCACCACCGCCATGGAGTCATTTGATGTGTGACAGGTAGCTCCATCTTGTTGGAACCAAGTTCTGGAATTCACTATTCTTGAACTTTCAATTTCTGGAGCCAAACATCCGTCCAACATCTCAATATAGCGTTCCGTATTAACCGTGACGTTTTGGCCCCGCGCATTTTCGAAGAAAAAAGGACCAATTATTCCTCTGCCAGAGATTGCTGCCCATACTGTCACTTTAGGACTATGCAATGGTTTCTGGTGTTTGATTTTGGGATTTTTACTGTTCCATTAACGACAATTTTAACGGTTTACGAACCCATTCATAAGAAAATGAGCCTCGTCAGAGAAAAGGATATCATCAAAATTGGAAAATCGATTAAGCATTTCATTAGCAAATGTGGGCCTTGCTATGAAGTCAGACTCTTTCAATTCTAGTGTTAATTGCAGCTTATATGGATGCAGTTTAAGATCCAATGTTAAAATTCGTTGCAAACTTCGTCGCGATAATTGTAAAACAGACGATCTTTTGCGAGTCGACATTTGTGGATTTCCTCGTACTGACTCCATAACTCTCTCAACATTGTCTTCGGTCCTAGATGTTCTTGGACGACCATTTGCTTGTGGTTTAAATGTTGAACCGGCCTCTTTAAAACGCTTTACCCATATTTTAATTAAATTAGCACTCGGAGCTTCACTAATTCGCCGTAGTCCATATTCAGCACAATATAGTCGCCTAGTAGCAATACATGAACGAGAGTTCTCGTAAAATGCGCGCACGCAAAATGCGCGACGCTTCCCGTCGAAGTGATTCATAGCGACTAAAACTCCATGAGCCCGCCAACCCAACGATGTAGGCGCCCCCCCCGCCCACGCCTTTTCTACCACGCAAAAAAAGATGATGAAATATGCACGTTCTATTGCGCCACCCTGTATTTTATGCCCATACAGTCAGGTGAAATGGTACGAATTGAGCCGTGAAATACAGAAAGTCTAGCGACTACTTCTCTCAAACATAAGTGACGGCTTTCCTTCACTTTATCGATGCTAACTTCAATCGAAGACGTTGATGACCGACCAGAGCGAAGTCACCCAGTGACCTTTTGCATAAGACTGTCCTGTTGGATCGCGGTGCGCCGGTCAAAGTCTTGCCGACGTTTTTTGTTTTGCAAACATAAGGAGTAGCAATTTTTAGGTTAGGTGATGACTGGATTGCGTTGACTAAATCATGTTGTGCAGATGGACCTAAATGCTCCGGCATGGAAAATTTTCGACAACGAACTCGATGGGCGGCGCAGAAGAGGGCGACCAAAACTCCGTTGGAAGGACCAGGTTTTTGAAATACTATCGAAGCTTGGTGTGACGAATTGGAGGAGAAGCCCAGAAGATCGAAGCGCTTGGAATTCTTTTCTAAGGGCAGCGTATAATAGATAAGGCTGTCTATTCCAGTCGCCCCATAAGAAGAAGTGTTTTTTGAAATTTGGCAACAAATTATTTTACTTAAATTGCTTTCTCATAGGAAAATTCTCAGCTTTTAAAGCGAATTACCGCAATCTTAAGTATCAAATTACCGATATCTTAAGAATCTAAATAAGAATTATCTTTTGACATATAACGTTTTACGTTTGATACTACTTTGCCACACAATTTATTTATTTACGTCTCTCTCTCTCTGTCTCTCCCTCTCTCTTTATCTCTAAGGGAAACGGTGACAACCGAAAATTCATAAAATATTGAAGATGACAACAAATCTCACCCACATAATATTATAACAACAACAATATATAGTGCAATGTCTGTCTGAGACTTAGGGACAGGGGCAACACTTCCATATTACTTTGATGACTGACAACATGACTCTCTCTGTCAGCAACATAAACCGACCAACAACATGTCATACTTATTTTTTCATACAACATTCCATCACCAGAGCGCTCATACGACGTAGAGAACGACAAAGTGTCTGAACGGAATAGCACAGGGGTGGGTGGTGGTAGTATGGCGAGATGGTGAGGAACAAGTCAAGATAGCACAAATAAGTAAACTCTACAAATTGTTAAGAAAACCCATAACCAAACAATGTTCAAATTACGGAAAACGATAAAAAAAAGGCGGGCGATGGTTTTAATGCTCAGTCCTGAGTTATAACGTATCTGCTACCTCTGTACTATGTGCATACGAGTATGTATGTAGATGAAAGAAGGTGGTGCGGTGTCAGGAAATGTCAGCGCTGATAACACAGAAGAATATAACACAAATTTGTGGTTACAAGAGTTTGGTTTTCCAAACGAACTGGGTGGGTTCTGTTCGATGGCTGGTTGGTTGCACCAGAAGAGGTGCCAGAGAAAATTAAAACAAACTTAACTAATTCCGCAGAGCAGTGCAACGGGAGTGATGATGGTGGTGGTTGGTGTTGTGGACATAATGTATGAACACAAAATTGTCATACGGCAGTTTAACTGTCTGCCGCAGTGCCTGTCTCTCTCCGCCTGGCCATGTTCTATTATGAGTAAACCACTGGCCGACTCCTTTTGTAGATTTAGGTGAAACCATAAAGAATAAAAATCTGTTGGTTATACGATAATTCTTTTGTACATACTCGTTCATATATTCCTTAAAAGTCACTCACACAAACGGAATAGCTCAAACAGAACATGAAATAAAATGAAATGAAGAGGAATCTACACGTGTGAACGTGTTTAGTTTTTATAATTACTAACTCTTCACGCCACAATAAAGTCAACCAAAAATGTTGTTTTCTTTCAGCATGTCTGCTGAAATATTTAAATTAAAAGAACAATGAAGAGAGACACGATTTTCTTTCAAATTTTTAAACTAACGACGTCAATGTAAGTTATTTACATGGCTTCCAAAAAGAAAGATTTATTTTATTCTCTATTTCCCCTCGCCTCACGCCCCTAAGATCTGTGGAAGGAGATAACATTTTTATTAAAGAGTACATTGAAAATTGTCTGCTGCCATTTGATATGATGAGTCATGTAAAATATCTTCATTTTAATCTTTTTAAATTACACCTTAAGGCGGCACCCACAAAATGTCAAAAATTGTATAAATTTCAATAAATTTGACAGTATGATGGGCAGTACAGGGTGTCCGTCGGAAAGGTATTCTACTTTGTTTTGCCGCCATTTTTGTAAACATTAGTCTTGACAGCTCATATTTGGCAGCCGTGAAGTAGAGACGTAACAAATTTATTATGGAAAAATATTCGGTAAACCAACGCGTTTTAATCGTTAAAAAATTTTATCAAAATCAATCATCGATTACTGTGACGATGAGAAAGTTACATGGAATTTTTGGGAGAAACAACATGCCAACAAGACGCACTATTTATCGTGATTTCGAAGAAAGAGGGTCTGTAGCTGATAGGTCCAAGCATGGACCACAACGTACTGCAAGATTGGCTGAAAACATTACTGCTGCTCAAAAAAGTGTTCAAAACAATCCACCAATCTCAATTCGACGCCGTGCTCAGGAGCTTGGTCTTCAAAGAACAACTTTGGCCACAATTTTGCACAAGGATTTGCATTTGTTTCCATTTAAGATTCAGTTGACACAGCAGCTTCTTCCACAAGACGATATAGGCCGCCGTACATACGAGTATGCCAATAGGATGCTACAGCTCGCCCATGACAACTCCAATTTTCATTTCACATCATAATGAGTGACGAAGCATATTTTCATTTGAATGGATATGTGAATAAACAGAATAGTCGGTTTTGGGCAATGGAAAACCCTCAAATTATTCATCAGTCACCTTTGCATCCATTAAAAGTGACAGTCTGGTATGCAATTTGGTCAGGAGGAATCACTGGACCTTCCTTCTTTGAAACTGAAAACGGCGTAACGGTAACTGTCAATGGGGAGCGATACCGTGGTATGATTGAAAACTTTTCAACGCCATAACTGCATGCTTTGGGCTTGATTAACATGTGGTATCAACAAGACGATGCCACATCGCCTTCAGCCAGGATTACAATGGAATTACTGCGAGACCTCTTTTCACAAAGAGTTATTTCAAGAAATAGTGATGTTGATTGGCCTCCACGGTCGCCTTATTTGACTGCTACGGACTTCTTTTCGTGGGGATATCTGAAAATAAAGGTTTATGCAAACAAACTAGAAACGCTTGAGCAACTGAAAGAAAATATTCGTGATGAAATGAATGAAATACCGAGTGAAATGTGTGAGAATGTAATGAAAATTGTTCTCAAAAGCGATCGTATTTGTGAGGCTAACAGAGGCGGACATTTATCTGATATTGTATTCCATACATAATTGCCGACATTATATAAACCATTTGTCAATATAAGATCCATTATCTTTAATTTAATCAAAAATTATAAGCAAACAAAGTAGCATATCTTCCAGACGGACACCCTGTAGTTACGCATAAGCCCATTTGGGAAAAGAGAAAAAGGAACACAAGCCTAATTAGTTATTTTTTAGTAACTAGGGCAGAAACCTGAAATTTGCCAACAAGGCATTTACAATTTTTACTCTATAATTTAAAAAATAATTTCAAAAAAAATTCAAAAGTGATTAAACTTAAAATTAATGGAGCTTTTGATATAATGCCGAAAAGAAAACAGTATTAGAAAAAAATTTAAACTTGAGAACTGGGTGTCGTGAAGATGTTGCAGTAGAGTGTTGGCCATTTTTCCCCGCAATAACACCGAAATTTTGCATCGATTATAACCATGGATAAGACATGGTCCACCACCTGAGACAAAGGAACAGTCAAAGCAATGGACTGGAATGGGGGAATCGTGTCCAAAGAAAGGTTTTCTTTAGAAAGAAAAGTTATCAAAGGCGAATATTATGCAAATTTACTGTGGCGTTTAGGTGATGAGATTATGGAAAAAAGGCCACATTCGGCAAAAAAGAAAGTATTGTTTCAGCAAGTTTACTTTGCTCCATCGACTATTGCGATGGACAAAATTAATGAATTGAAGTTCCAATTGTGAGTGAGTGATCACTCTCCTTATTCGCCACTCTCTTCTCTCTCCTCAGTTCCCTCGGACAATATTCTATTTCCAAACCTGAAAAAATGGCTCAGTGGTAAAAGAATTGCCTACAATGAAGTGATGGAGTCTGCGGTTGATGGTTCTCAAACCCAATTTAGCCTTATATTCACGATAAAGTTAAGATAGCCAAATTTCTTAGAAATCTTGATTCCAAATTTTCTACAACTTTTCAAAATATGATTTAAGTACACTTGTAATGATTCCTGCCCTTTCCTAAATATTTGGATAGTGTAACCATTTCTTGCACATATTTTTAAGCTTGTAACATTTTCCATGCTCTCGTCCTTTTAAAGCCAATTTTGCCACGTCTTCATCATTTGAATTTGAAAACTTCCTAAAAAATAATGCAGTAAATCTTATAGCAGAACTTTTATGGTATATGAAGCAATCGACTAATTAATTTCCGACATATGATACGTCTCATCAATTATGTCCTGTTGCCATATTTTATATCTTTCAAAATATTCAATTAAGATAAGTGAAATTTGTCAATGCCGCTGAATATGAAATTTCGTATTAGATAGCTAATAAATTTGCTTTACTTGCATAACAAATAAATAAAGATAAAAACATTTTTAACATTTGAAATTTAATTAAAACATGAAATTTGGCAACATCGAAAGATTATCAGTAAGGGAATATCTAAACAAACTATTACAAAAGCGTCCATTATTTGATTTGCATTATTCGCATTAGCAATAAATGATGATAATAACATTTTTCAAATCTGAAATTTAATTAAAATATGAAATTTGGCAACATTGCAAGACTATGAGTAAGGGAATATCTAAACTAAAAAATATAAAAACGTCCATTATTTGATGGGGGATTGGAAATAAGCATTACTGGAATCAAAATAAATTTGCATTATTTGCATTAGCAATAAATGATGATAATAACATTTTCCAAATCTGAAATTTAATTAAAATTTGAAATTTGGCAACATTGCAAAATTACCAGAAAGTGAATATCCGAGCAAAAGATTACAAAAACGTCCACTATTTGATGAGGGATTGGAAATGAGCATTAATGGAATATAAATGTAATCGCAGTTTTGCCCTGCTGCCACTTTTCATATTTTAATTCATTTTTAATTCAACATATTTAATTCAAAATTTGACAAACAATTCTAATAACACTTTTGTTTGGACTTTGCAAAATGGTTTTATCATAACACAGCTAATTCCGCCAATTTTCTTACAGACCTTGATTTCATCTTTCTTTCGAAATACTTTTTAAATATGATTCGTTTCCGAGCGATTTTTCCTCCTCTCGTCATGATTCATCTTCTGGAGAAATTCATTTGCATTCATCATATTTTTTCTGTATACAAATTCTATTGATTCCTCGCCTCAATTTCTTAAATATTTAGATTATCTAGGCGTTTTTTCGTTAATATTTCCAAATTTGTAACATTTTCCATACTCCCTACGTCCGTCATCGCATTAATCGCTTACAGTTGTAAGGAAATGTGTAGACATTTGGTTTGAATGAAAATCATATAAATATGGATCATTATGAAATTACTTGGACGTACCAGTAGCAGTAGCAGTACAAAACATCCAGGCATACGCAGCCAGACAGACGGTCTTTGCGGTTATAAATATGTTTGCAATGTGGTAGATTTTTACGACAATCCAGTAGCAGCTTCCAACAGCAGCAGTAGAAGCAACAGAAGCAGCGCGTGTAGCTGGCACAACAGACACTACACCAGACAGACCAATGGAATGAGCCATGGGATGGCATCCATGCCAGCCATGCCACACAAATGATTCAAAGTTAAACAGGAAACAAACAATTTAAATGCGTGTAAACGCGAAGGAAATTAACAGTGCAAAAACAATGAAAGAACAAAGAATTATAATGAAAAATAAACTAGAATCGGAATGAAGAATGAATGGCGTCAGTATAGTTAATAAAACTCCATGACCCCAAAAGAAATGGGGTTCTATTGCAAATCGTTGGGGAGAAACACAGCATCGCAGCCGATAAGTATATTTCAAATTATTATTATTTTGTCCCAACATGTGTGAAACTAATCTTTGTTAAGCACATTTTGTCATAACAAGAAAAGAAGAAAAGCAAAAGCAAAAATATTTGAATTTGAAGAAATAGATTTAAAAATGAATATTTCGAAATTTCATATTTCATATGTCTTAAAATGATCTTAAAACATTTGAAAATATTCTTAAGTAAACCTATCAGAGAAAAGATCCAAGAAATATCACTTTTCAAGCCTTCTGTGTTATTGTGAACTCAGTCGGTGTAAATGCGTCTGTCCGCGAAACCATTCATCTATCCATCCAGCCAGCCATCCATTCGTCTGCACGCCCCTTCATCAGAGTGTGTAAAGTTTATTTTTAACATCATCTCACAATGTTGGAGCGTCTGTGTCTGCTGATGCTTCTCCCCATATAGTGATACTTTCCAGCAACTTAACGAGCACGCATGTCACGCACTTTCGACATTTCATATTCGTGTTGCCTCTCATTCTTGTCAATGTGTTGCAAGAGCTATCAAGTGAATGGTGGGGGGGGGGGGGGGGACATTGCAAGCATCAAAGACGGGGAGGCCAACATTTCCCTGTAATGCTTCCGCCACACAGTCATTACCATAGCAGGCCCGCCATCCACTCGCAACATTAATGGCAACTTCAGAGGCAAAATTACATCGTTTTCCCTCCCCTTTGCCCGAACGCAGTGCCATTAAAATGTGATCAATAAATAACTTTCGGTTTCAGTAGACCAAAGTGTCATTACAAATGCAAAGGAGATCGTTTTCATGACGTTAGTTTTGAAATTTCGACAGAGGATTTGCTCAAATAACTATTTCTTTAACAACAAACGAACCGTAATGTCTAACATATGTTTGGATTAATCACTCTTTGTCAAGGGATATGAAGAAATGTGTTTAATATTAAGAGGATTAAGGGAGGGAGAGGTTGCCTAAGCAAAAGCCTTGCACAAGATGTACAACATATGGCAGAGGATTGAAAAAAAGCCATGATACGAAATGCATTTCGTCACTGAAATATTACTAATTACTAAAAAAAACAAACTACAAAAAATTTGTGAAAATTTACAGCGATGCTGAAAATTTCATTTTACAAATGATTAAACAATAAATTTCCATCATCTACCTTACAAATACAGTGCCGCTTACTTGAATAGCACCCCCTTTAAATATTTTTCTAAGCTCGATTTTTTCCTAAATAATAATTATAACGAACTGGTTGTGCTTTTATAAATCATATTTTACGTATTTGCTGCAATCCTATAACATAAATTTTCTTTCATTTTAATGAATTAAGTACGAAAACATTAAACACAAAAAAAGTTAGAAATTCTATTTCAGTTTTTGGTTCATTTGAATAGCCCTCCCCCTTACAAAAATTAGATTATACACGAAAACTACAATTCTAAATTGAAGGTATTATTGTTTGCTTACATATAATTTCAAAATAAGTATTTTAAGTAAAATTTAGTAGTGGGTGCTTCGGCCCATGTTGAGAATACATTCATACGAGGTGTGATCACAAAATAACCGTTATTTTTTTCCCAAAAATATTTATTTATTCATCAATTTCTATTTTGTTTCCTTTAAAGTAGTCCCCCTCAGATATAATACACTTGTGCCAGCGTTTCTTCTAATCCACAAAACACTTCTGAAGCGCGATTTTTGGTATCGCCAACAGCTCCTGTTTGGATTTCTCTTTTATTTCCTCAATCTTTTATTTCCGGACAGCGGGAGCCAAGTCCGGTGAATACGGTGGTTGAGGCATGATTGCGGTTTTGTTTTTGGCCAAAAACTCACGCACAAGCATCGATGTATGAGTTGGTGCGTTATCATGTTGCGTTTCTGACGAATTGCTTCGCGCAAACGGCGCATAACTTTAAGATAGTATTCCTTATTGACCGTACGACCTTGTGGCAAGAATTCATAATGCACCGCGCCTTTGCAATCGAAGAAAACAGTGAGCAAAACCTTCACATTTGACCGAACTTGACGCGCTTTTTTCGGTCTTGGCTCTTCTGGACGCTTCCATTGGGATGATCGTGCTTTGCTTTCAATGTCATAGCCATACATATCCATGATTCGTCGCCAGTTATGTTCTTTTTGAGGAAATCTGGATCGTCGTTGACGACGTTCAACAGCTACTGAGCGATGTCCATACGACGCTGTTTTTGCTCAAAATTTAGCAATTTTGAAACCATCTTCGCTGCCGCACGTTTCATGCCTAAAATATCCGTAAAAATTGCTTGGCATGAGCCGAACGATATGCCAACATGATCAGCAAATTCTCTAATAGTGATTCGACGATAATCCAAAATAATTTTCTTCACTGCTTCAACGTTTTCACCGGTTGTTGACGTGCTCGGACGACGATGTCCACACCACGTTGTTTTTGCTCAAAATTTAGCAATTTTGAAACCATCTTCGCTGCCGCACGTTTCATGCCTAAAATATCCGTAAAAATTGCTTGGCATGAGCCGATCGATATGCCAACATCATCAGCAAATTCTCTAATAGTGATTCGACGATAATCCAAAATAATTTTCTTCACTGTTTCAACGTTTTCATCGTCATTGACATCTTCCCGGCTTTCCTTAAACCGGTTATACCAGAATTAAACTTGTGTTCTGCTCATAGTAGACTCGCCAAACGCCACAGTCAACATTTCAAATGTCCTTGCACATTTAATTTCATTTTTTACACAAAACTTAACACAGTTTCTTTTATTCATTTTTTCGAATAGTAAAAAATCGAAGAGCACACCAAAACACGACCAACCTTTTTATTTGCCAAAAACAAACTGACAATCCAAAATGGCTGATATTGTCAACATATAGATATACATATGTACATAACATACGGTATACATACATAACGAACATACGTAACTCACGAAATTTAAAAATAACGGTTATTTTTTGATCACACCTCGTATATATGAATATGAAGATTGCATAATAAGGACATCATCAAATATTATAATACGTCACTGTCGTGTGAACGCAATCTTTGATTCATAGGAAAAAGCAGTGTTTAAGGAAATATACAAACACTTGCCCCTATATTGAAAGTTACTAAATAGCTTCAAACCCTTGGCAGTCACAATGACTTAATTGTGTAATTATATAAGATTATAATTCTATATTTTTCGTAGTTTTGCCGAAACTACCTGTAGCCATTACCACTACTATATTAATGCCATAATTGTCACTACTATCCTCTTCGCCATTACTCAAGCATTTCCTTAAACAGTTACAAACTACTGTATGCCGCTGCGCTATGTCAATAGGGAATACCAGCTTGAAGTTATGCGCCGTTTGCGCGAAGCAATTCGTCAGAAACGCTCAGAATTGTGAAAAAACCAATCATGGATTCTGCAATTGTGCGTGAGTTTTTGGCCAAACACAAAACCGCAATCATGCCTCAAACACCGTATTCACCGGACTTGGCCCCCGCTGACTTTTTTTCTCTTCCCAAAACTGAAGACACCGATGAAAGGAAAGCGTTTTGCTACGATTGAGGAGATAAAAGAAAAATCGGAACAGGAGCTGCTGGCGATACCAAAAAGTGCGTTTTAGAAGTGTTTCGAAGATTGGAAAAAACGCTGGCATAAATGATTGGGATTACTTTGAAGGGGACAAGATTGATGAATAAATAAATACTTTTTGAAAAAATTAAAAATAATGGTTATTTGTTGATCAATGAGTTACATTTCGAAAATATGTATATTGGATCCATAGAGAAAATTGGAAAAAGATGGTTTACAAATTTTTTTTTTTTTCTTTGCCGAATACAGGGTGGGCCATAAGGGTGTTGACGGTTTAAATATTCAATTAAAAAAAAACTACGAAACATAAAAAAAATATATTTGTATTTTTAAAAAGTAGAAAAAGAAGAAGACTTAAAAATAATGTTGTCCAAATGGCTTCCCTCGGCTGCTTGACACTCTTGTAACCGAAGTCGCAAATTTTGGAAAACGCTCCACAATGTCGGCTGATCTTGCAGAAACTGGGCGACCACGAACCGTAATTGGTACTGTTGAGCCGGTTGTTTCGAACATTCTGATCCATTTTCGTATCACATTGGCGCTTGGAACTTCACTTAAATCGTGTAAACCGTGTTCATGCCGATACAAACGTCGTGCACTGATCACTGATTTATTGTTTTCGTAATACGCTCGGACACAAAATGCATGCTGCACTCCCGTGTACGGCTCCATGGCGACTAAATTTCCAGGAAGCGGCGCAGCGAACAACATATCCCCCCGCCACCCCGCGCCACGCGTTACCGAGAAATTGAAGATTTAAACCGCCAACACCCTTATGGCCCACCCGATATATGAAAAATGGATTTCTGGAAAACCTCGAACCCCGACTTTTTTTAACAAAGTCTCGTATTTGAACGCTATTGTAATTATGCATACCCCAAATGGCCAAAATTCTTTGCTATGAAATTTGGGTTATTGTTTCTATTGAATATTTCCATAACATACTAACTAAATGTTGAAATGCTTCGCTTTTTATGCTTTAAATCAGCGGAAAATTCAATTTGATACAAAACAAAAAACTTTAAAGTGGTCATTGTCAGAGCAATCACCAACGCAACCATCATTATCATCATCATGTAGAACATTTATTATTTTCTATATAAATCATAATCATATGTTCTATTGGTCGCTAAATAACTGAGAAGAAGAACAGCGCGAATGTAGCGCAAAATCATGCATTTAATAAATTTTAATTGAATGATGACCCCACTCAATAAACGATAACACAAAAAAACGGAGGATATTTTTAGAAAGCAAAAAATCAACTGTCATTACTAGAATACAACGATGTTACAACGATTGCAGAGGAGGAGAGAAAAATGACATCAAACACAAGCGATGTCATCATTTAGTGCTGTCCCATCACTGTGAAGTGATGATATATTGCAAATGTCAATTGGAATTTGGACAAAATTAAATACATCATGATTGATGTTGGCTCATGAATGGTATCCAAAACTGATTGGGCTTATGCTGTTACAATAGTTTAATCTAAGATATAATTTTATTAATGGATTATTTTCTTTATCTTAACTTGGCTATCATTCCGGTTGCCTTTTTGTTCTGCATTCTTTAACAGTCGCCTTATAATCAACTCTGTTTTGTTTTTTGTTTTTCTTTTTTAGTATTTCCACCGCAGCCAAATCTCATTAAAATGCTTGGCACATTCTGTGGCTCTTCATAACCAGGGAGCACAAAATTATGAACACGAACATAGTTGTAATTTTTTCGATCGTGTGTTCTTTTAAATGATAATAGCCGTGGCTCTAAGAGAATTTTAAATTCCACATCATTGTGAAATTAACAAAAACCTAGAAATTATCACGTCTCTTAGCTGTTGACATTATAATGAAAGAAATCAGAAAATTTTCTTCAGCAAAGTAATGAATTCACTACAATTTTCCACAAGTGCAAAAAGGTTTTGAGCTCTGAACAGTATTCCTCTCTCTGACATATGCATTCAATTCGGAATATTCTAATATGCTTGATTAGTTAATTTGCATTTAGCAAAATGAATCATTTGCTAATTTTAGTCATTAAATGTCTGCGTAATTTTGCAAAATGGAAGAGAAACAAAACACAACTCAATTATTTGAAAACACTTGAAATTCTTCAAAACCAAATTACTGCACATGAATCATAATTCATTCGACGGGGGGCCAATACAATGGCAACGTTTCATTAGTAATATGAAGAATGGAAGAGGAAAATACAAGTTCAATAATGAATTTTGAAACCACTCGAAATGGTGCATTAAAAGAAATTCATTATTTTTGTTTTTAATTATTCATTTATTTATTTATTTACTTTTTTTTACTACTACTGAAATCTATGCGAAATCTGACAACATAGCGCATTGCTAAAATTCGTATTACTTTGAGACTTTTTCTAATTTTATGTATTACAGAATAATTGAATAATAATTGCTAACGTGATTTGGCAACATCGCACTGTCATATACTAAATATGCCATCGCTTATTTATCAAAAGTTAACATTTTCTCTATTAAAACATTCTTTCAACGGCTCCAATGAAAAAAAAACTACGATTTCAGCCTAATAAAAAATTATTTGTGAAACTTGGCAACAGGTCAGAAGACTAAATACAATGGGTTGTCCATTTTTCGGTGTAAAGTTAAATAAAACATATATAAAGCTATGATTTTGATGAAAACTTTTGATTATAACATCTGGACCTGGCATTTAAATCCCCGCCTCTGGATTGATTGTAGCAGTGGATACTTAATCGACCAAATTTACGTAGAGTGCTTACCGAAGCAAATATTGCAGCCGTAGCGACCAGCGTTAATGACGATCGTGAAATGTCAATTCGTTGCCGTTCTCAGCGATTGGGCATGTGTTACTCAACCACAAGGAAAATTTTACACGTCGATTTGGGTCTGAAAGCCTATAAAATTCAACTCACGCAAGAATTGAAGCCGAATGATCTACCACAACGTCTAATTTTTGGTGAATGGGCCTTACAAAATGAAAATCCGCTGTTTTATCGAAAAATTGTGTTCAGCGATAAAGCTCATTTCTTGCTGAACGGATACGTACACGATTATAACGCCTGGACCTGGCATTTAAATGACCGCCTCTGAATCCTTTGAAAGTAGTTTTTGAAAAAGTTACGGCTCAATGACAACTCCAGACCACAATGACACCTCCAAACAGTCACTGTTGTCGGATGCAAAAGGGTTTGTACAAACACTTCTGGCTTCTCCGAGCCCCATATACGACAATTTTGCATGTGGACGTAACCACCGACTGAGAAATGAGCTTCATCGCTAAAGAAAATTTTGTTCTATTGAAAGCTCACATCTAAATCACCACTTCTGTAGTAAGTTTTAACTATTTCTACGCATCCTTCGATTGTTGAACGATCCATATTCATAAATGGCAAACCTTGCACTAAATACTTAACATTTCAAATGACAGCTAACAGTCTTGTCAGATCGGCGGTTCTAAAACCACTATATTAGAATTTACTGAATTACAAAATGTCTCTATTCTACTATAGTATTAACTGTCATCTTGAAATTTGGCAACATTGCATTGAGATATACCGCAAAGAAGTGTCTTCCTCACCGTTATGATTTTCAATGCTAAAAACGTATTTATTTCGATGTAAAAATTGTGAAGTTTATGGCATTTGCTAACTTCAGAATTATTTTTAAGAATTCAAAGTTTTCACAAATAATCACATCCTTTTGCTGCATATTGTGAAATTTGGCAACATCGCCCTGTCTCATACACTATGCAGTCGAATATGTATTAAAGCCCTAAAATTCTCCATGTTAAAACAGCCATCGTTGGCTGCGAAAACTGAAACGACATAGACAGCTTGAATGAAGAAATAAAAAATGTTTGTGGAACTTGGCAACACAGCAAAAAGTTGAAAATGTTAAATATTTTTGAGCTTACAGAATTTTGCAGATATGTTAATGGATTTGCTGTTTTCATAGTGCCCCGTATTCTACTATGGCATTTTCGAAAAACATCAGACTGTCATATATTATCATGTTTAGTGAAAAAAAAAAACATAAGATCGTAACAGTCTGCAGTCGGTACAAACAAAAAACACAACTCTTGTGAAATTGAAAGTCACCGTGAAATTTGGCAACATAGTATGACGTTAAAATTGTGAATTTATGATTGATTTTGGAATTAGTATACCCTGTAAAAACATTTTGTGTCGACTATTTACGTTTTGAAACTACAGGGTTATTTTTTAAGGTTTAAGTTAATCAGGTTGGCATTACTGATTGGTAATGGTGTCCAAACGTCATCTGTCAAAGCGAGAAATGTACAGTATGCTCTACCATTTCATCATGGAAAGACTAACAAACGAGCAACGATTGCAAATCATTGAAATTTATTATCATAATTCGTGCTCTGTCAACAATTCAACAATTCGTGCTGTTATCTCCAAATTTCGCACTAAATTTACTTTGTTGGGCATAAAACCATCGTCTCGCATGCGTAGAGTGCATACCGAAGAAAATATTGCAGCCGTAGCGACCAGTGTTAATGACGATCGTGAAATATCAATTCGTTCAATAAGTTCTCAGCGATTGGAAGGAAAATTTTACACGTCGATTTGGATCTGAAAGCCTATAAAATTCAACTCACGCAAGAATTGAAGCCGAATGATCTACCACAACGTCTAATTTTTGGTGAATGGGCCTTACAAAAGCTCAATGAAAATCCGCTGTTTTATCGAAAAATTGTGTTCAGCGATGAGGCCCATTTCATGCTGAACTGTCGCATCTGGAGTGATGAACAGCCACATGCCATACATGAATAACCGATGCATCCCGAAAAAACTACAGTCTGGTGTGGTTTATGGGCTGGTAGCATCATCGATCCATTTTTCTTCAAAGACGAACGTGGAAGAAACGTTACCGCCAACGGCGAACGATATCGAGCCATGATACGCGATTTTTTATTTTTGCCCCAATTGGCTGAATTGAACTTGGTTGACACGTGGTTTCATCAGAACGGTGCAACATGTCACACTACTCCTGAAACAGTGGATATGTTGAGGGGTGCATTTGGTGAGCAGCTTATCTCTGGATTTAGCCCAGCGAGTTGGCCCCCAAGATCTTGCGATTTAACGCCTCTTGATTATTTCTTGTGAGATTAAGTCAAGTCGTTAGCCTACGTGGACAAGCCAAACACTATTGAAGCCTTATAGGATAACAAAACACGCGTTATTCGTGGAATACAGGCCGAAATGATCGAAAAAATTACGAAAAATTGGACTTTCCGAATGGACATTTTGAGACGGAGCCGCGGACATTATCTTTAAATATTGAATGACAACGACCAACTTATCCATTCCAATAAAAAGTTTTAATATATGATGCAAATTTGAGTGTTTTATTTGATTTTAAAAAAAACTATGATTAAAAAATCACCCTTTACAATTGTATAATTCGCTTGTATAAAGAAAAACAGTTTTAATCAATATTTATGAAGCTATACTAATGGACTCACTTGATGCAAAGTGTATCATATTCTACTGCAGGCAATATTTACAGTGATTTTGTTTCCTTTGTGCCAACGTGATAGAGTCATACATATATCCGAATTATGATTTTCAATATTAAGATAGTATTTTTTGGAATTTATTTTCAAATTTTTGGAATTTATTTTTTTTACTACACACTGTGTAATTGAAATTCGCAACATCGCAACGTCTTATACTACCAGGGTACGCATTTAACCACCCATGAGTAATCGACTTACATCATCGTGGGAAATGAGGAATGATTGCTCAGGCACTACACATGCGAATTGTGCAACGGCACATGAACACTACCCACGACAGCGAGTAACTATAAACGAACACAATCCACCGCTTATGAGCAATGTGTAATTGCCACCTAAACATTACACACTGCCCATGGAAAATGAGTGGCCCTAATTACCCACGATCGCTACACATTTCTCATAAGGAATGTGGAACTTTACGTAACTAGCAGCCTTGGTCATACCATGGGTAGCCCATTGGTAAGGTCATGTACCCATAAGTTGTGTTACCTTCTAAACCATCTCTGATATATAGACAACAACTTGACAAAGATTCATCCAAATCAAGAAAACCATAAGACAGCCTATCTAGATCACACAAACAGATATTCGGATTTTTATGCAAAACCTGTAGATATTTAAATGATTTGGAACAGTTGACCTGGTAAGTCTGACAGGAGAGATACGAGTATTTGCGTTACTACTTAATAGAGCCTTACATTTCTAATAAGTAAATTAACACATTTGCTGTAACGAGTTATGCGCCATCTATCGTACATTAAATTTGTTTCTTCGTAAATCATCTTTGATGAATAGGCAAGAACTTGGTCACCCATCATATATAGTAATTGTGGTACTCTCAAAACCATCTCTAATACACAGACAGTAATTTGACAAAATTTCATTGCCACCGATTGAATAGTATGATGGGCTAATCATAACACACAAACAGATATTTAAATTTAAATATACAGTTTTTAGACAGTCAGATATTCTTAGGCGGATGGCCAAATAAATCTGGCAGGTGCTCAATATTAACAGAGAGACATTCTTAGACAGATATAAACTGATATATAACAGGGATTTATATTTCTTATATATAAATTTAAATATTATTAATCTAGAAACTATCCTTGACGTACAGACAGAACACACAAGAAGGAATATTTAGATTTTAACATAAGATTGTTTAAGCTGTTACATATCGGTTGGTTTGATAAATTCACAATTTCTAACTTATATATTAACGAATTTACTTTGATACTTACAGTAAGCTGTTACGACAGCTAATAGCATTAGCCATTTTATAATATTTGTAAATAATCCCATTCTGGTAAGTTGTATCATGCGCTGCTTCCTACTGTTGTTTTGACTATGTGATGAGATCAATATACAGATGATTTGATTCGATTTTTGGCTTCCAAGTGAAGATTTATTTTGGATTTGATTTGGTTTTATTTAGTTCTTTGGTTTACTGATTTCAAATCTGTAACACACGTAACACTTAATTTCACAATACAATAAATTCGTTATCGATTTTCTCACACAGCACCAGCCGTCCTTTAGATAGGAGAATGGCTGTTAAGGGTATGAGAGAAATACGACCAGCACCCTGAAAATTAAAATAAGACGACGATTACGACATGGACTTAGCCATGGGCGAGCGTTAAGCAAACTTTGTTGCCCGCGAACACAACCCAACACTTTTTGTGGATGTCAACAAGAACGACAATGGTAAATTGTAGGAAAAACGCAAGCCAGCAGAGATTTGACAAAGCTGAAATGACAAAGAATAGAAGGAAAGAGAAATAAATTAATTTGTTTTTTTTTTTTTTTTGTAAATAGCTAAACAGCAGTTTTAATTACTTCACGACAAAAGATATTTGCAACTAAAACCATAATACAATTTGTATTTTAGGTTTATTTTTGTAAATTGTTATTTAAATTAGTTTAAATTTATATGCTTATTTCCTGAATAGATTTCACATTTCCCAACGTACAGGTCCTTTGTTATCAAACATTTGAAAAAGTGAAACTTTCCTCGTTTCTCGTATTTGTTTGTTCTTTAAATTCCATTTGATGCCAGCGGAAATACTCGCATTTCCGTTTTAAATTTCATTAAATTTTTCGTTGTTATTTGCCCTTTGTCATTTTCATAGTTGTCGCCGCTGTCTGTGTCCATATTATTGTTGCTGTTATAGCTGTCATTTCGGTTAATTTATGCTCAAATATTCCTACTCCACAGCTGCTTAACACAATAGCAACAACAATGAAAAGTTTAATTTCATATGGTCTCGACGCAGGCAAACAGAAGTTTTTTTTTTTAAATTTTAAACAAAAAGCTTCAAATCCACCCTCTGCTCAAAACCTTCACGGTTCTAAGAATTGTACATCCTATAAACAAATGCGGCAAAAATAGCGGAGAGAGAGGAGAAATGTTATAAAAGTTGATTTTATGAAAGACCTAGTAAAAGAACGATTTTACTGAATCTCTGCATTTAGAAGGGGGTGAATAATTTAAACTTAACCTAATTACTTTTTCGGTACTCTCATGGAAATTTTCCTATGCAAAAGTTTCGAGTACATATTTGTATTCGTATTTGTGTCGTATTAATTAAAAATTATAATATTTCAAACTCAGTCCGAAAATAGATATTTTAAATTTAAAGGACATAAAGAAAAACAAATTCCTCATTTTATTAACAACTCTATGAAAAATGTGTGAAATATATGACAACTTCCTTAAGCTTAAAGAGAAAATTCGAAAAAACCAATAATATTGATCAATTTTCGCCAATGCTAAATCTCATACATACTCGTATCCTCAATTCTCCGACTCTTCCTATATGCGCGCCCTCTGCCACACACTAATTGTACTACTTTACAATTCTACGAGGACACGAAAGCTATAACTAAACAAAATTACATTGCAAAGGGATTTTATATACAACAGTCCATACTTGACACACAGAATTATGCATTTTTCACTCATTACTTTCACTTGATGAACGCTTTTTTTGAAATCTCAATAATTTCTATTAAGAATATATTTCTCGCTACTAATTTTCAATACCCTGATGACACGAAGCCTACAACAGCACAAAATTACATTGCAAAGGGATTTTAGACGCAATAGCCAGTAACAGTTACTAACATACAGACAGTTACTAATAATTTGAATGTATATTTATATTGTTGTCAAACTATGCATTTTTCGCACATTACTTTCACATGATGAAAGTAATAATTTCTAGTAAGAATGTGTTTTTCGCTACCAATTTTCAATATCCTGATGACAAACAACAAAACGCCCACTTCTTTAAGTTTCATAAACATGTCTCTGCCAATTCGAGCGCCATCTGTCACTGATTTATTGTACTACTTTATAAATCCACTCCCACATTAGTAACAATTTGTCAGAATTATATAATTATGATTGTCCAAACCATCTCTGACACATAGACAGTAATTTGACAAAGTTTCATTGTCACCGGTTGAATAGTATGTTAGCCTATCATACACACACACACATATACCTATTAAATTTAAATATAAACAAAACTCCCATTTCTTTAAGTCTCATAAACATGTCTGTCAATTCGAACGCCACCTATTACTGGTTTATTGTAGTACTTTATAAATCCACTCTCACGTCAGTAACAATTTGTCAGAATTATAAAGCAATCGCTTACTCGCTACAATAATCTGTAGGTATTATTATTTTATTAACAAAAGCTATGCATTATTCATATATAAATTTATATTTAAAAAATTTAGATGGAATTTAAATAACTTCCAACAAATTTTTCACGTACTACTAACTACTTTGTTACCAGATGGCCAATAAAACTCCCTTCTCTTTGAATGACATACATAGGATGGAATTAGATGGTCTGGCCTCTTGCGACACGTGTGCCATCTACCACTCAGTTATTGTACTACCTCATATGTAGATCTTCATTGATACGGAACAAAAAACTTACTAAAGTTATATCGCAATCTGATGATTGCAGTAGTATATTATATGGAACACACAAACGGATTTTTTTATAAATGGTACCCCAAATTCAAAGATGTAGAAAACTTTTCAAAAAGGTGAAAGTGGCCATTGATTAGTTTGGTCTTATTAAAAATTGAGCACTACCTGAGGGAGCAAATTCGTTGAATGGATTATTGAACAACAAATAGATGGTGATTTCTCGCTTTCATCTAAAAGGCTTTTTTCATCATCAAAATTGTCACGTTTGGATTCAGAAAATTCACAGGTGATTGTTAGGGAAGAAAAGCATCCTCAACATGTCACTGTTTGGTTAGGAGCTGGAGAAATCATCTGCAAAACTTCAACGATTGGTCGAGACACAACAAAGTAGTTTAGTTTTGTACATAAGTTGCAACATACGAATATGTAGATATGAACTACATGCGATTTGAACAAGACGGAGCCTCCTGTCATACAACTCGCGAAACAACTCAATTATTGTACAAATCATTTCCTTTAGCTTGAATTTTGAACAAAAGTAAGAAACAGAAATTCCCTTCCCATGATTGAGATATGAGAGAGCTTCTCACATTCAATGAGCCTACATGCATTCTATTTTCAGACTAATTCAACGGGGCCCACAGTTTAACGACGATTCCTTACGCCACAGTTTGAAAACCATTCGCTAGACTTGTCGACCGCACACTCGCTCAAAGTCTTCGTCTGACTGCCGCTTTCATGCGAACCATAGCCGCATGTACTAATAATTGCGCCACGGTCAGTCAGGGATACATTTTAATAAAACTATAACTATTAATTAAAGTTGTTTTCAATGAAGTTATGACATTTGTCCTTCTACCACCATTGTACGCGAATCATGTTATTGTATGGATATATATGTACTTGCACCGCCTATCGCACATTAATTGTACTATTTCAGGTATTGTCCCTGTTATATATGTAGCAACAAAATAATAAAGTTTTAAGTCGAAGTAATCGATATTACAGCAGATTGTATGAAACAAAAAATAATGAATTTTATTTTTTAATGAAAATATCTGAATGGAATTATAACAAGGGCTCTTTTACTCCCAATTATAACATATTATGTATTATTGCTTGAATATATATATGTTTGAATATATAGATTATAACTGATTAACTTCTAACTTTTGAATTAGTCTTCAACGATCATAATGTTGTATTATATTATTATATGTCATATTATATTTTTATAAATTTTATATTTAATTTTTATTATGATGAATTGTTGCATATTGTAATTTACTTGTAATTGGCCCGAAAGGCTTTAAATTACAAGCCAGAAACAAATAAATAAATAAATATAATTGTCTATCCTATCCTTGCGCCATCTATCGCAAATTAATTGTACTATTTAAGAAACTATCGAAACTATATAAACAACAAATTATTAACATGTCATGGCATTCGAAGCAATACTGTAGTGATATATGCCGAACACACAGACAGAAACGTCATCAATTTTATTTAAATGTAATTTTTTTTAAGGTTAATAAAATTCTTTAGAAAATTTTATATTTATGAATTTACCTAAATTTGCTTAAACGTAGCCCCCCTTCTGCCACTTGGGCAACCAACAAAAATCATTTCCCATAACAAAGAGTTCCTGCATAAAATTATTTTTTAAACTTTTTGCTTAAGGCGTAATTAATGTAAATGGTCTCGTGGTTTTTTCGGGTGTACGAGTACACATTCCCCTCCAACCTGAAAGTGAATTAAATAATTTTTTCCTCATTCACGACATCAATCATCACTTGTGTTTTTGTTGCATTCGATTATTGTATATTCTGACATTAAATTTAAAAGGGAGCAAAAGGTTTCGAAATTAATAAAGGGTGGAAAAGAGAGAAAATGAAGAATAAACTTTTGATGGAATGTGGGAAAATTTTGGAAAATTTATTTATTTATTTTGCATATTTTAAGAGATTTTGATAGGAAACTTGGTGCCGGTGGTGGTTCGCTTTCGAAACATTCAAGATTTCAGTAATACTCACATAACGAAATGTCATTTGTATTAAACTGTCTAAAAAGGTGGAATCGTTATTCGTTTTAGGATGTAACTTGATATAACATGATATCCCTCCAATGGAATATAATAGATCTTTACAATTAGATCTTTGTATTATAATCCGGTATACGATATTATCGTAAAACCTGTTTTTCTTGTCTCACCACCATCCCTAATCAAACGATGAGGCAACCACCAAAGTTTATATGGTCCTGCCTGTTGTATGGAATCTCACATGACTGACTGACGGTTAATTTCAACAGCTTCCAATAAGACATATTTTAAAAATTTCGTGGCAGCTGTAGGTGATCGTTAAATCCACTCTACCCCCCTCTACTGTCAACGGATGTGTTGACGGCCCCGGCACACATTTCTGCGAACGTCATTCACGTGCGCTCAAACATCCCTCATCCGTTGACTCTCAACTTCAATTATGAATTCTCTAAATAATCCAATAGAACTACAAATTATAACGTACGAGTATTTCGTTTCGTATGTTTTACTTTTCAAAACTTCGAAAACTTTTAGGGTGGAGTAAATGGTGGTGGACCGACTGAGTGACTGGTGGTTGTTTTACGTTTGTGAAAGATCATTGATCTTTTGTGATCTTTTTTCACTCCCACTTAACGCTCGCACTCTAACAGACAAAAAACAATTCGTAAAAGACATAACAAGAAAAAAATCATAATTTATATGCAATATTTCTTCTCGCCAGATTCATGTGATTCAAGAATCCAAAACTCAAAATATTTTGGAAACAACTCATTTGTAGCAAAGAACAACAGAACATTTTCTGTTCAGAATGCGGGGACTCCAAACTGTCGTAAAGCAGCGCATTAAGTTTAACAAATGAGTGCGCGTCCATAATCATCCCGCATCTGAATGCCCAATTTTCTATTTGTGGTAATATTATAAATTTTTCCTAAGTAATTTTTCCCACAAATTTCCATCAGTTTTTCGCTTTAAATGTAATTTGAAATGCATCTCAGATAAAACGAAACGCCAACAGAACAGAATGTCAATAAATTTCAGAAATAAATGGTCTCCGGCAGACGGAAGCTGCAAAGTGTGAGCAATGCAAGTGGACATTTATGAGCGCCAAAGAAATTTTAATGGGAAATGGAAATATTTTCATACTGAAAGCTAGAAATGCCAAAAATATAAGCATGCTTTTTTCCTTTTCTAGCATTTGGAATTATAACGGGCATAGAAACTCAATACTCGTATATGCACTGAAGTTCAAAGCAAATTCCTTTTAAACTTTAACAAAAATTACAACTTGAAACTTATTAGTATAATTTTTATAGCATAGCAACTATAGCAACTATAAAATTTCTGGGAATTTTTCATTCATAAATCAATTACTGAACGATTTGTTAACTTATTTCTTCACCCTACAAAATAATAAAAACAATTTTGAAACATAAACTTTTTTTGATATAGAAATACCGAAAAGCAAAAAATGTTAGCACATATTATGGGCTCATTTCCGTTCAGAATTATAGTAAGTCTCAAGTTGAAAATATTTCGAAAATGGAATTGAATGTATGTTAAGTGTACGACATACATTTACTTCCAAAGCAAACATTTTCGAAATATTTTCAACTTGAGACTTACTATAATTTTTATAGCACCGCAAACTACAGAATTTCAGAGATTTTTTTTCACATAAAATAATTAACGGAAGTGTTCTAAGATTACATCAATAAAGATTTGGCGGGGAACATCAAAAGTTATTGATTTTCAGGAAAAAATTTGTACATTTCGTTAACATTTTGAACAAAATAAAAAAAATTTTACTAAAATAATACAAATTATTTTTGCTTTAGAGACCAAATTTGCCTAAAATACTATAGAATTAAATTGTAGATGATGTTTGGTAACATATGCCTCCAAAATTTGTTGAAATCTATTAACTGTAGACTTGCTATAATTTTTATAGCACAAAAATATACGGGATTTTTAGGAATTTCTAGTACATAAAACAATTACTGGTAGAGATCTGAAACTATATTTGTCATATTTAATAACGACACAACGGAAGTTATTGACTTCCACAAAAAAAAAAAATGTTAGTATTTTACAACAGAATTTTTTTTTTAGAAAATAAAATTAAGCATACCTGTTTTTTGATTTCAAGTCTTTCTAACTTGGGACTTACTTTTATAGCACCTTAAACTACATAATTTTTGAGATTTTTTTCCACATAAAATATTTAAGGAAAATGTTCTAAGATTACATCAATAAAGATTTGGCGGCACATCTAAAGTTATTGATTTTCAGGAAAAAATTTTTACATTTTGGTAAAATTTTGAAAAAAAATAAATAAAATTTTACTAAAATAACACAAATTATTTTTGCTTTAGAGACCAAATTTGCCTAAAATACTATAGAATTAAATTGTAGATGATGTTTGGCAACATATGCCTTCAAAATTTGTTGAAATCTATTAACTGTAGACTTGCTATAATTTTTATAGCACATAAAATACGGGATTTTTAGGAATTTCTAGCACATAAAACAATCACTGGTAGTGATGTGAGACCATAGTTGTCATATTTAATAACTATACATAACACAACGGAAGTTATTGATTTTCACAAACAAACAAAACAAAATTGTTAATATTTTACAAAAGAATTGTACAAAATAACGTTAATTAAGTATGCTTGTTTTTTTTTTGATTTCAAGTCTTTTAGACTACAGCAATAATTGTTAGATAACATTGAATGTAGTTAACATTTCTTGAAATTCATTAACGTTAGACTTGCTATAATTTTCATATAGCATCACAAGTTATAAGTTTTATGGAAGTTTTTTTTCCGAAAGTAAAATATATAACGTCTTTATGGAAGTTACGCTCCAAGTTAAGGGATTTCACGAAAAAAGTTAATGAAAAGTTTAAAGATTTTTATAAATTAATGTAAATCTTACAGGAAAACAAAACATTTAACATTTCTTGAAATTTTTTGACTTCAAACCTGCTGTAATTTTTAGAAATTGGTGGATAAATATAATGTGAAATATATATATGTTATAAAAATTTCTTGAAATCAATAAAATTTAAATTTGCTGCGTTTGTTACAGCATCTCTTAAAATTTTTGTATTAGTGAAATCGAACGCATTTCGAATCGAGTTCGGAGCACTAGATTGCCACAGTTCGGCACCTATAAAAAAATGTTTGAAATATTTTATATATATATTTTATATATAATGTTATTTTATAGTAAAATGTTTTCGACATCGAGTTTTCCACAATGCCTGATAATTTGTTCGTTTTACGATGCAAAAAGTGGTCGTAAAATGAAAATGAAATTGTCATCATTAAGTTTCAAAATTTCTCAATATTCTTTAACTTTAAACATTTCTTGAAATTTCTCTACCGCAACATAAATTACTGATTTTATGGACATTTTTCTTTCCTAATTAATTGTTATTTTTAGATAATTTCGTACAAGATGTGACATAATTACTGACGTAACGTCTTATGTCGTTAATTTTTGTAAAACAAAAACCAAATTTTGGTACAATTTTAAAGATTTTTAAAAATTAATTGAAATGTGAAAGTTTTTGTACGTAGTATTAGTTAAAAACTATGAAAATAAATTATGTTGACGTTTCACTTAAAAGACTTTAAAGTTCTTTAAATCCAGACTTGCTATAATTTTTATAGTATCCATAATTATCCGGAGAAGGCTAATTTTTAGCTCATAATTTAATTCCTAAAAATGTTGTTACGTTATTTTAATAGAGAATTTACATATTTAATCAAGGCATAAGTGAAAATAACGATTTTTGTCAAAAATCTTAAAAAATTTTATAAAAAATACATAAAAATTTCTTACACATTGACGTGTTTTTTAATCGACTATTATGACAGCAAATTGTGTATTATGCTTAACGCCGAAATCCAATTAAAATTTCTTCAATTTCATACAATCAAGGCTTCTCATAATTTTTGTAGTACCTCAGATTAGATAGAAACAATTACAAAACTTCCCTAACTGCTAGCTAGAGTTACAAATGATTTGCTGTAACTATAAGTATTCTAAAACAATTTCCAATAAGAACATTTTAAAAACTTGTATTATCCTATAATCTTCTTACCACTTAGTTTTTTTTTTACATGTTTTCCTTTTCATATTTCCATTTAGCTTTGGTGAAATCAAATTTCTTCTAAATTCTCTTAAACACCTACTTTTAATCTCATTATCAAATTACACTCGTTTGTGTGGTTGCAGAAACACTTTTGCCGTACTTAAACATAATCATTGTTCTTCAATTGCAATCGTTTTCCACTCCATTGCGATCTCCAAAGAGGAACATTATGAAATTTTATGGTTTTCACCCATAAGCTAATGCTTTTGTTTCCAGTGATTAGAGAGGAAAGAATATTTAAATTCACCCCTTTTCGGTGAAGGCAATCCCCTAAGCTATTGCTGCAGGGAATTTGCTGTTTTCAAGTGACACTTTGGCATAACAAATAAACTCCCCAATTTCCGGCACAAGATTTCTATTCCTGAAGATTAATTTTGCAAGTGGATTTTGAGGGTTGAACTTAAATTTTCCATAATTAAAAGAAATTTTGCGGTGAAGTGTAATACAAAAGAGGTTGTGGAAAAAAAAAACTTCTTAGCTTTAACTTGTATTTAAAATACATTAATTTTTAAAGATCTTTAATACCTCTCAAAACTTATTGGATAGGGGTGAGGACTTCTATTAGCCTCAAATTTGTGTGGGCACTTGGCAACAAAATAAATTTTCCGTGAATCGTTTTTTTCCACAAAATTTTGTTGCAAATGTCAAGAATGTCAATAGCGCAAAACATGTAGTTGGAAAACTATGTATAATCCTTCCGAAACAACAACAAAAATAAAGACCAAGTACACACACTTGGGAAGATAGTAACATATAGATAGCAACAAGAGTTTTTTTACACTACACTAAAGGGCATAAGTGATGGTTCAAAATATTGGCATAAAAAACATTCATGAAGTTTCTTTTATAATGAAAGGAAATGTATTCTTTTTTAATATCTTAAATTTATGGAGTGTATACATAAATTTAATCAAATTTTGAGGAAATTACAAACTTTATATTTTCTATAACTTGTAGCTAAAATAACTCTATTTTCTACTTCTACTACTTTACTTTTTTAGATTTTTGTGTATTATGTTAAACTACATCATGAATAATTTATATTTATTCACATCTATACATAATAGTAATTTCAAATCAACAACTGTTAGGTGAAGTTTCAGCAAAATCTATCATTTGGAGACTTATATATAATTTTTATAGCATCTCAAACCAGTTAATTTGAAAGCATGATTTTTAACCAAAGTAATTTTTCAAAGGTTTCCTTACATAACTGTAACATTCGTGAACAGATATTTGCAATATTTTGTTATATCCGTCATTTTTCTGCAATAAAATCAATAATTTATGCATTACATGTCTTTGGCGTGAAAAATCAACATCTATTTACATTTGCACATAATATTTATTTAAAATCTACAAATGTTGGACAAAGTTTCAGAAAAATTTTATTAAAAATGATTTTTTCGAGACTTGCTATAATTTTTATAACATCTTAAAGCAAGCATTTTGAAGGGAAATTTTACTGAAAATGCCAGCATAGCATCTTCTTTAAATGATTCGGATGTAATGTAAAAATATTTTGTGATCATGACAAAATATTTGAAATTTTTATACTCGATACTCGACTTTAAAAAGTCTATACTTTGAGTAGCGTTTGAAAAGTGAAAGTTTTGTACAATTCCCTAAGTGTAGGGTATCGAGTGTAAAAAATTCAAATATTTTGTCATGATCACAAAATACTTTTACATTGCATTATATTTTTACATTTTAATGAAAGCCAATTATTATTATATAAAAATTCTCTGTAATTTTTTTTGAAATTTGTCAACTTAAGGTGTGCTATAATTTTTATAGCATCCTAAGCGAGGCTTTTTTCAAGCAAAAATTATACTCAACATATCTGTTAGAAGCGTTTTCGGCACTAATTTGAGATAAATGCTGTATATTTTGAAAAGCCTCGCCATTAATTTACCATTACAAAAATGTTTAGGTTTCCAATATCAACATAAATCATTCCTTTTCTAGCTTATAATTATATCAAGTACATCAATGCATTGATTAATTAATTAATCAATTCATTGAATTAATTAAATGAATTATATATAAAGGGTGTCCCAACAAATTTGGCACCATTCGAAGTGTCATTGTTTGACATTTGAACAATTGTTATTGTTTGCTAGTAGAAGGTACGAGATTAGTAAAAATGGAGCGCTACACGAATGAACAACGCATTCTCATTGTGAAATAGTTTTACCAAAATGGTGAAATTGTGATCAATTTGGGGTTACAATAATGCTCCAAAAGAGTCAACTGCAAAGAGATTAATGGATAAATTTGCAAAAATATTCCCCTCCCTAATTGCTTCAACACAATCATTTTTAATCCAACATTTGTGACCAAAATGACTTCTAAAAGTTTAATTTATATTATTTAATTAAAATATGTATCCATTTTTCTATAAATATGACCACAATTTTACGCCAGTTCAATAATTTTGCGTGAAATATTAAGTGTTTTTCATATTTTTTTTGATTGTGATCAGAAAATTAAACAAATTCCCTTCTCCAAAAATAGTTGTCATAAACCATGCAGACTATTAACTAGCCTAAGTGTTATAGCATTTAAATATACATTGGCTTTCTATAAGCTACAGCAGCGCCACATATAGTCAACTAATTGACCTATTTTACAGCAATTTCTCAAGTTTAGTTAATTTAATTTTATTCTCAAGTTTAATTTATTATATCGTTAAATGAAAATAGTGGAATAATCCTTTCTATTTGCAAGTTTAAATGAAAATCTGGGAATAACCTTAAAGACTTCATTTCGGACATAAACCTTGTAAAGTGCCATCCTTTACAAATTTTTCTTAATTAAGAAATTTTACAAACTTTATTAGTTTATGTGCAGCAGGCATCTTTGGCAAAGAATTGCAATGACATCCCATCCCATATTCTCATATTTTATCTTTATAAATTCTGTCCCCAAAAATGTTGCCCTTTATTGCATTCTTTTTGCATCCCCCCGAACAGCTATGAAAGCATATCAGCCTGATTAGCATCTGCAGCGATTACACAAAAAAAAAAAAACGAGAACAAAACAAAACCCTACCAATCCACCAGCAATTCAACAATGATGATTTATATTGTATGGTGAGGAGGTTAATATCCTGATGCAGGATAATAAAATGAAACAAACAAAAAAAAAACAACAACACAAAAAGAACACAGCCGAAAGTACAAAAAGGAAAATAACAAAAAAATCCGACGCAAGCAATGTGTTTTTAGCGAACAGAGACACAACAAAAACAAGGATAATAATACAGGAACTATGAAATAAAAGGACTACAATAGTGATTTAACAGAAAATAAGACGTCGTCGTCCTCATCATCGTCATTATGCTGACAAGTTTGAAATGATGAGAAGAGCATCCCCAAGAGAGCAGTGCCTAAAGGATGCTTAAAGGAAGTGTCAAAACAGCATGAAACCAAACAACTAACTAAAAACCCACATGTAGTCTGGCTGGCGTACCAAAAGAAAACGTGTTAAGGCTGGAGACAGACAGATATTCGTACGAAACTACACTGCCATTTACAACAACTGTAACGAATGTGTGAAGATTAAAAAGAAAAGAATTGCATTTTCAAGAAGACTTTATTTAATTTTAACGAAAATAGGGAAACCTCTCCCACAGCATCGGCCCTTTACGGTGGAATGTCTAATAAAGACCAACTCTATATTACTAAGAACGCTCTGAAATGTGATTTAATTTTAAATGCCATAAGGACAACAAGGACAACTGCACATACACACACTCAACTCACAAAGTACCGAGTGAAAGAAGATGAATAAAAGCCCATTACACACACACACACACGCACATGCTCTCAGGAACCACTCAGCATTATGGGAATTTTGACAGTTGTTACAATGTCTTCTGACAGTTCTATCTACGTTTGGAACATGCGCAGTTTAATAATTGATACACTACCTATATATAAAACGGGATGTTTTATAAAAAGAAAGAAAGAAAAAAGAAACCACGGCAAATTCCTTTAGAAGGATATGAAATAAAATTGCAAAATGTTAAAAAAAATTCAAGAAACTAAAGCAAAAAGGTTTGCAGAAAGGAAATATTTGATAATATAATTGCATAAATGTAGTTGTAAATTCAATGGCAGTTGTTTGCTATTTGTTGAGCGTAAAGATCAATGACCCACCCATCAATTTCATAGCATAACATTTATTTGTTCATCCTGAGAATGAGCTACATTTTGTAGAACGGCTTTTAAAGTACTGTAACAAACTTGAATCAATATTTGGTAAAATATTTAAGTAATGATAAAGAAAATATGTCGCTATAATTATGATAATGACATGACATGAATTCTTGTCAGACTTTTTTTAAATTTTTTAAATTTGAGATTTAAGATGGCCACGGAATTTTGAATGCAAATTGTTAATAATAGATTATTATTTTAATATTCACTTGGTTGTAGCATAAATTTTAAATAGACGCAATTGGATGAATATTTCTCTAAGCCAATATAATAACAATTAATCACATTCTTATAAGAAATTCCTACAATGAACTGTTTTTAGATCGATCAAGTGTTGGCTTCTTACATACTACTAGCGCTCCACCTATCGCAAACCAATAGCACTTTTGGGAAGACCATCGCCATCGCCGAGAGCTACCTAAAACTTCTCTTAATACCAAAAAAGCTATGTAGATGAACGTGTACCAAAATTGCGATATTTTTAAAAAAAAAAATAAGGTGAATTTTCAAATTTCGCGGGCTACGTACATCGACTTGCCATTATTATATTTCTTTTTATGTTGGTACACTCGTCTTGAAGATATGTTGACGGTTTTATCCATATAGCATGATCAGTCTGTCTGTGAGAGGCATAAAAAAAGGCAAGTGTTTTGCGTTTTTTACGATTTTCTGCTATCGAAAAAAATGGATCAAAGAAGTTGCATCAAATTTTGTGTAAAAAATGGAATTAGGTGCCCAAAAACGCTTAAAATGTTGACAGTGGCATGCGGTGAGAGTACTCTGAGTCAGAAAAAATGTTTACAGGTGGTACAAGCTTTTCACAGAAGGTCGAGAAGATGTGAATGACAACGCTCGCTCTGGACGCCCCAGCACATCAACAACCGATGAAAATATTGAGAAAGTGAAGAAAATTGTTATGGAGAACCGTCGAATCTCAATTAGAGAAGTTGTTGAGAATGTCGGCACATGGCTCGCATGAGCATCGCTCAGGAAGTGCTGAATGACGTCAACAATGATCCAGATTTGCTTAAAAGGGTCATAACTGGTGATGAATCATGGGTATATGGTTATGACATCGGAAACAAAGTCCAATCGTCCCAATAGGAGAGTCCAGGAGAGGCAAGACCAAAAAAAGCACGCCAAGTTCGATCAAATGTCCAGGTTTTGCTCACTATTTTCTTCGATTACCATGGCGTAGTGCATAAGGAGTTCTTACCACAAGGTCGTATGGTAAATAAAAAGTATTACGTTGAAGTTATGCGCCGTTTGCGTGAAGCAATACGAAAAAAAAACACCCGGAATTGTGGAAAAAAATTATTGGCTTTTGCATCATGATAATGCACCTGCTCACTCTTCTTTGCTTGTGAGAGATTATTTGGCCAAAAACAACACCGTCATCATGCCTCAGCCACCGTATTCAACAGATTTGGCCCCTGTGACTTTTTCCTGTTCTCAAGATTGAAGAGACCCATTAAAAGACGGCATTTTGCGGCGATTGAGGACATAAAAACCGAATCGCTGAGAAAGCTCAAGGACATAGCAAAAAGTGCATATCAGAACTGCTTCGAGGATTGGAAAAAACGTTGGTACAAGTGTATTATATATGAGGGGGACTACTTTAAAGGAGATAAAATAGAAATTGATGAATAAATAAATATTTTTTGAGAAAAATGAAAATGCACCTTATTTTTTTTTTACTTACCTCGTACACAGAGAATAGTAACAAAAAAGATTTTGATTACGTTGTTTTTTCCAGTTTGACTATATCCCTAAAGGTACGGATACGAGTACTTCTATTCTTTTCACGTAGAAAATATTCTACGAGACATGTAGCGGCATTGCCAGCATTTCTTGTATTGATTTCCAACACTGAAATCGGAACAGTTAATATTTTTACGTCATGATAAGTTCCATAATATATTTGTAAAATTGGTAAGCTGCGTCTTTTTTTATTACTATTTACAATTTCATGCAAATGTATTATGGAACACTTTGTTACGTAAAAATTCCAATTTCAGTGTTGGAAATCAACAAAAAAAAGGTTAGCGTTGCCAGCCTTAAAGTAAAATGTTTTAATGTAAGTTACCATATTGTTTCTATTACAATTTTACATTTCTCATTATAAAATTTATCCATGTATTACAAACGTCGAGAGCTACTTTATATCGTATTTCATAACGTGTTCAATCTTCTTAGGAAGTCTTAACCGAATCAAAGCTACACATGTTCTATGGCTAAAGTTTATATAAATTGGGCTAAATTTATTAGAATTTATAAAAAAAATATAGTTTTTCTGGCACAAACAAAATTTATATCCGTCATATATCATTTTTTTCACGATATTTTTTAATTTTTGGGAAATATTTCTATCTAGCTACAAAATATGTCACATAAAATTAGTTTGAAACCTAATTATCCGTAACTCCCAATCACAATTCTTAAGATATTATAAGACGAACAGTAGAAATGACGTGTTGAATTGTTTATAATTCTGGCAAAACCTGTTTATGCTGTTAAAACATGAATAGCTTTATGATTAAAAGAAATCACATTTGAAAAAAGTCCTGCCAGGACAACTCAAAATTGCTACGTTATTATGATTGACCGATTCCCACGAAAGTTGTTGACTTATTACAAACTTGAGGTTTGCTATAATTTTAATAGTATCTTAAGCCACAGAAGTTGCGACATCTACAACGGCATACAATTTTGCCGGATATTTTAGCACAAGTCATAGACAAGGGAAATGCGCAAGCAACAAATTTGGGAGATGTGATGAACGTTTTGCAACAAACTAATCAAAACTTATGAAAAATTGCTAAATCACTTTAACTGGCAGGAAACTTATTGACATATCTTAAACTTCGCTGTAAAATTTTTCTTGCAAATTAGAATTTGAAGTAGTTAATTTTATGCCACAGAGAACACCTGTGTAAGTAATTCGACTAAATTAGCACGATTAATCGGTGTAGTGAGCAAATTCAGTGTACAAAATAGGTGGAAAATTATTACACTCTTTTTACCCATTGATGGTCATCAAATTTTCTGACAAAACGTTAAGTTAAGATTTGCTATAATTTTTATAGCATCTTAAACAACTAGAATTTGCGATAAAATTTCCTACACAATTCAAAAACTGAAATTATTGATGACAAATTTCTACAACAATTCAACAAAATTTTCAAAAATAAACATCCACAACAGAATTCTACGGCACAGAGAATGTCCGTGCAAATAATTTGCGCAATTTGCTAAAATCAGAACCAAATTCAAAAATTGTTTATTGTCTGTATACATCGATCTTTATGAAAATTTCTTTTGTATACCTGACTTAAGATTTGCTATAATTTTTACGGCACCTCATGCAAAACAAAATGGAGAAGCAATTAAATGTAGCTAAAAGATATATAAAAATCTAAA
>JAHXMU010000010.1:200571-212569 GCA_019455685.1 Philornis downsi
TTACAATGCTCTCGCGCACTTTCCGCACGAATAACAACAACGTAGAGAAAATTCACCCAAGTACACACCCTTTTGAACAGGGGTGGTGGTACACTCTCATGCACACATATACACACACACTCAGACAGGACATGAACTAAAGGCGCTTACAGTTGTTGGGATACACATACACAAAGCCAACTAATGTAATGATGTAGTGTAAGGATGGCAAATTGTATAATAAAGTACTTTGTTGCGGTACTATTTGGCAGTGAAAGGGCGTTGACTCTTTATTGACTCGAAAAGTAATAAAATACATTAATAAATAAAAAGAAAATAAAACAAAATAAGTGAAAAAGGGAGAAAATTGAAAAGAAATTTGACGAAAAGTGAGGTATTATACCGTTTGCACCCATAACTATGCAATACTTTCCGTGTAATGTAACTTTTCCCCTGACAATTCTAACTGGGATTGGAACCCATAAACAAGAGACTAATCTTGATAGATTTGAGCAATTTTTTCAGTCTTCAAAGAACCTAAAGTTTTTTTTTTTGCTCAATTGCATGCAATTCACTACTTAGTACTACTTCTTTCAGGCGAATATAACCTTTCATTGAAAATGTATTTCGCTTGACAAGAGAGTTTCATAATGCATACCAAAACTGTAAGGCCCTATGAAAATATTTATACTATAGAAAACTGCATTAGTTTAAAAAATATCAATTATGCATTTAATCAAACTTTTTATAGATTTAAAGAAAGTTTTATTCCAACAAATATTTATGAATTCTCTATGATCATACTAAAACAACATGGTTTGTGAATAAGCTATACAGAACACTACTGAAATAGTTATCAATTAAATTAAACGAAAACAGGCTAAACAGAAAGCTTCTTACGATCCCGTATAAAATACTGATCATTTTTTAAATATTGTCATATTACATTGTAGGCTGTTCTTGAAACGTTTTCATTGCTGGTTATACCATTCACAGACCTGTAATTTAGAAAGGATCAATGTATTTCAGGGGAACAAAACTTGTTGCATAATTTAAGGAGGTTTGTTTATATTGCCGCATTACTTTTGGGAAATGTAAAAAATTGCTTGAGTCGTTAAGATTTTGAGCCAAACGGCTCAAATCAGTTCAGTAAATATAAGCAAATTATCTTATGTGATAGGAATTTCAATGTTATTTAGTGGGAAATGTAGAAAATTGCTTGAGCCGTTAAGATTTTGAGCCAAACGGCTTAAATCAGTTCAGTAAATATAAGCAAATTAACTTATGCGACAGGAATTTCAATGCTATTTTGTGGGAAATGTAGAAAATTGTTTGAGCAGCTAAGATGTTGAGTCAAACGGTTCAAATCAGTTCAGTAAACATAAGCAAATTGACTTATGCGATTTCAATTTCAATGTCAACTTCAATTTTATTAATATTACAGGTATTGTTGGAAAATATCGTCAAAGCTGCGTTTTCGTATGCTACAGTAGTAAAAAGAACTTTGATTCACCAGACACAATAATACTCAACTTATTTTACGTATGTCTAAACGAAATCGTATTACAAAAAAGCTTATATATGAAAAAATTCTAAAACAAATTTTCCAAACAACAAATTTGGCTTGTAATTATATTGTTTCTTGAGAAAATCTGGGATTGTAAAGAAAAAAAAATAAGCAGATGGCGACACATACCGGACACAAAATCTCACATTATCCGCGACACAAACCACTATAATCAGAATATTTTAGGGCACAAAATTTGCTCAACGACAGTGAAAAGATAAATAAGCAGGCAGCCAATAGAAAAGCCTACATACGGTAAAATTTTGTAAACAAAAATTTATCTTTGACACCAGCCTTGTCACCCGTACAAGGACATATTCTTACGAAAATCATAAATAGTGCAAAATGGAATCTGAAAAGTAAAATTACATTAATCCTCACGAAAGGCACTGTCAAACAAAAGCAAACAAAAAGTAAAAACTAGCTAAAGAAACAAAATTTGTTCGCGAGCCTAAAGGAACAAGTTTTTTAAACTTCACCCGTATAAGGAAATGTTACGAAAATCAGATATATTGGAAACTAGAGTTGGAAAAATTATTAAAATTAAAATTATGTTCATTCTCACCAAATGCACTATCAAACAAAAGCAATCAAAAAGTCAAAACTAGCTAAAGGAACGAAACTTGTTGGAGAGTCTGAAGGAAGTCAAGCTGAGAAAAAAACCAGAAGAAAAGTAATATATTTACTTATTATTATTTGCTTATTATTATTACCAAAAGGTCCTATCTGGCGAGAAGTGTAAAATGTTGGATAGCGGAGTTTAAACGAGGCTGTACGTTCTGCCAAGACGAAGATTTGAAGATGAGAAAGATGTGCGCAAAATGGGTGCCGCGCCTGCTTTTAATAGAACAAAGAGTGTTTGGCGATATTTCACCGCAATAAAGCCGAATTTTTGCGTCAATTTATAACCAGGGATGAGACATGGGTCCACCACTTCACACCTAAGACAAAGGAACAATCAGAGCAGTAGACTGGAATGGAAGAATCGTGTTCAAAGAAGGTAAAAGACGGGTTTATCTGCAGACAAGAACAAGACGTCTGTTTCCTTGGGACGCGCATGGGATTATTTTTATTGATTATCTTCAGAAAGAAAAAAATCATCAATGGCCAATATTGTGCTATGTTATTGCAGCGTTTAAGCGATCAAATTATGGATAAAAGGCCGCATTTGGCGAAAAAGAAAGTGTTGTTTCATCAAGACAATCCTCCAGATCATATATTCACTATTAGGATGACCAAAATTAATGAATTAAAGTTCAAATTGCTTCATCACTCAGCTTATTCACCAGATTTAGCTCCCTCGGACAATTTTCTATTCTCAAACTTGCAAAAATGGCTCGGTAGTCAAAGATTTGCCAACAATGAAGAGATGGAGTTGGTGGTTGATGCCTATTTTAAGGATTTTGTCAGTTCTTACAATAAACAGGGTATAGAAGCAATTGAATATGGAATATCGCTGGAAAAAATGTATCGAGCTAAAAGAAGATTATGTTGAAAAATAAAGAAAATTGTTCCCAACTTTATTGTATCTTCTTTGTTGGATTGGGTAGTTTTAGGATCACCCTCGTACCTCCATCATATTTCTCAATAATGTTATGTGCCTACTATGAGAGAAAAGTTCTTGCAATCACAACAGATATCAAAAAGCAGAGTTCAGTTACAAATGTTATAAAAAAAAAAAAACAATCGTATACTGTTATCGATACTCAAAATCTAGAAGTTGCTCGTGTACAGACTATTTAAATTTATGTAAACCAAAAATGTTTACAACTTGTTAGAAATTAATTGGAATTTCCACTAGAATTCCATATAACAGCTGTTATTTGAAATGAACAAAGTTTTGTTTAAAAATGTTCATATCTTGCTTTACAATAAGATTAGAATGAATAAAATTACGATTTAGCCTAAAAAGAGAATACTGTCGAAAGATTATATTTTGAAGAAGGTATAACAAGACATTCCAATGCCGCTTTATTGAAGAGGGCTGTTGAATTATAATCATTCAAAATACAGCAATCCGGAATCGAACCAGATGCCGTCGGCCACAAATCGTTATAACTTTCTATTACATATCCTAAAGGGCAAGACAGAATTTCTGTTGTTCAGCGATTGGCCTCAAAAGAAATATTCTTACACAACACAAACAATATTCCAAAAAGAATCTACTGTTATAGCTTTTGGCTTGAGCGTTAGAGATCTTTTCTCAGTAAATTGAATCGTTCGCTGTTCGTAAAAATTGCAAAATCATCGAACTCTGTGCTTCGCCTTGAGTATAATGCAAATACTAAGAACTAATTAAAACAATAGCGTCATTTTTTGAGTTCAATCTCCAGAATCTTAAAAGATTGTAAAGATTTCAAGGATTGTATATATATTTTGTCCTCCTTAAACTATTCGGCTAGTTTTCACTTCAATTATCCTTTGTTCTGGTCCCATGAATAGAACATACAGATCAGAAATATAAATCACTATGCAAAATATTGAGAGCTTTATGTCCCACGAATAAGATATACAGATCACTATGCGGAATATTGAGAACTTTATCTAGTGAACTTTGAGACACCGAATTTTATATAAAATGTATCAAATATAAGAATTTTTGAAGTGAATACTAAAAACATCCCAATTTTTGCAACTAATTATGTGAATAAGAAGTACACCAACTTGCTGTAATTGTGATCATTGCATATGGATGATATACTACAAAGTCGTATTGTAAAAATCGGGCTGTAGAGTCGGAGTTGGAGTCAAAGTTGGAGTCGGAGTTCAGAAGATTTGCCCGAACTCAGGATAAGAGTCAAAATCAACTTTTTAGCGCGACTTCGAGTTCTGTTAAACAAAATATAACACAAATTTGTAAATTTCATAAAATTGAAAGGAAAAAATCGTCACACACTCGACCATTCGCATATAATTCAATTTTTTAAAGAAAATTGTATTAAGGGAGATATAAAACTTGCAAAAAATTAATTTTAATTGAAAGACTTAAGACAAATGAAAAAAATGTACATATGTAAAATTGGACAAACAAAAAATTAATTTTTGTAAAAAAACTGAAACGTTTACAGAAATATATATAAAAAAGACAGAAAAATTTCACAAACAGATTATGTTAAAAAATATATATAATATTGGGTTATCTATTTAGTAGTTCAAAACTGCCGGTTTGGCAAGGCTCCACTGCTGCAACCAATCCAGAGGCGATCATTTAAATGGCACTGTAGCATTATAATGAAATAAAACTGTCATCGAAGTCGTAGTTTTATGTGTGTTTTATTTAACTTTACTTTTGAAACCAAAAAAATGAACAAATCTGTATAATATAATTTTGAAAATTCAAATATTTAAACAAAAAATCAATTTTAGTGAAAAAGTAAAACAATTTTAGAGAAAATTTTGGAAAATGGATTGAAAAATCTAATAAAACATTTAGTTGTTAAAAAGGTATGGCCTAAATTAAAAAATAATAAGAAGAAAAAGTAAAAAAAAAGTATGTAAGTTTGGGAACCAAACTATTTTAACAAAATTATTAGAATAATTTCAAGGAAAACGATAACAAATATAAGGTGATTTTTTTAAGATTTAAGTTTTAAGTCAGATGGGCAGCACTGGTTGGTAATGGCGTCCAAATGTCATCTGTCAAAGTGAAAAGTGTACAGTATACTCTGCCATTTCATCATGGAAAGACTAACAAACGAGCAACGATTGCAAAAAAAAAATTCGTGCTCTGTGACAAATGTGCACCGTAATCGACCTGCTGAATCAACAATTCGTGCCGTTATCTCCAAATTTCGCAACAAATTTACTTTGTTGGACATAAAACCATCGACTCGCATGCGTAGAGTGCGTACCGAAGAAAATATTGCAGCCATAGCGACCAGTGTTAATGACGATCGTGAAATGTCAATTCGTCGCCGTCCTTGGCGATTGGGCATGTATTACTCAACCACAAGGAATTTGTTTTTGCCCCAATTGGCTGAGTTGAACTTGGTTGACTTGTGGTTTCATCAGGACGGTGCAACATGCCACACTGCTCGTGAAACAGTGGATATGTTGAGGGATAAATTTGGTGGGGTTATGTCAAGTCTTTAGTTTATGTGGACAAGCCGAACAGTATTGAAGACTTACAGGATAACACAACACGCATTATTCGTGGAATAGAGGCCGAAATGCTCAAAAAAATGACGAAAAATTGGACCTTTCCAATAGACATTTTGAGACGGAACCGCGGACAACATTTACATGAATTTTTTTTTTTTTAATTAAATGGCAAAGACCAATTTATCGATTTCAGTAAAAATTTTTATATATGATGCAAATTTGAGTGTTTTGTTCGATTTTTAAAAAAACTACGATTAAAAAATCACCATATGAAGAAAAGGAATTTGGACATTATGTAGGCAATAATCAAATGCAAAAAACGAATTAAATTTAAGAAAAATTAATCTTTTTGAAACAATAGAATTTCGAAGGAAAAAAGTAAAAGGGTAACGAGCAGAAAAGTAAAAGGGTAGCAAATGAATCCGCAGGAAAATAAGCCTCCAAGCCGACATTTATTTGGAATGGTTAATTTTTATTAAGGATATTTATTTGGACTAGTCAATACCAATATAATAGAAAGTAGAGCATCTACAGTAGACAAGAGAAAACCCAAAAGAAAAAATATCAGTGCAAAAAAATGTTTATTTTAGAAAAAAATTATACTATATATATATATATATATATTTCACATATTTTATTATATTATTTTATTATATGTAGATATTCCTGCCATATGTTCTGTTACACAATTTCCAGCGCTTATCGTTCAAAACTTCTTGCGGTAATAAAACCGTTTACTTTTTTTCAGAACACATGCACTGATTAGTGAAAAATACTAGTCAGTTTGGTTTCAGTTTGCAATCTATTAACATGGAGTGGGGCGAGAATCGAGTCGGCGTAATAGCGTTGCATAAGTGCGGAAAGAGTGCTGGCCAAATTTCGAGTTGCTAAAACCATTCGGAATATCAAGAATGTTCGTGTATCGTGCTATTGCTCGCTTCGGCAAATTGTCTGGAGTAGAAGACAGGCCAAAAAGTGGTCGCCCGCGCGTTGTCCGTACGAGTGCAGTAGTAAAGGCAGTGCGTGAAAGAATTCGGAGAAATCCCCTTAGAAAGCAGAAAATCATGTCCAAGGAATTGGATATATCAACCAGATCCATGTCTAGGCTGATTCGGGATGATCTGCATATGAAAGCCTATCGTCGGTCCACGGGGCATCTTCTAACTCCTCAGCTAAAAAAAATTAGGCTGGAAAGATGCAAGCGACTTTTGCAGTGGCACGTGGACAATGGCCATGAAAACATTCTGTTTACGGATGAGAAAATTTTTATCGTGGAAGAAGTTTTCAACAAACAAAATGACAAGATTTATGCCACTTCATCTAAGGAAGCGAAAAAAGTTGTTCCAAGGGTTCAACGTGGCCATCACACCTCTTCCGTAATGGTTTGGTGGGGGGTCTCCCACCATGGTATCACATCCCTCCATTTCTGTGAAAAGGGCGGAAAAATTGGTGCAAAGGTTTACCAAAAAAATGTTTTAGAGGGTGTTGTGAAGGGTTTGACCAATACTCTTTTCAATGGACGTAGATGGATCTTCCAACAGGACTCTGCTCCTGCGCACAAAGCTAAAACCACGCAGGAGTGGCTCAGAGTCAATATTCCTGGCTTTATAGCAGCAGAAGATTGGCCATCAGGGAGTCCAGATCTCAATCCACTGAATTATGCTTTGTGGTCAGAATTGAAGAATATGGCTTGCAAGACTCCCCACAGAAATTTTGGAAGCCTTAAAACAGCATTAATTAGAGCAGCGTCCTCGATCTCCATGGAAATCGTACGTGCGGCTATAGCCCAATGGCCACACCGTTTGAAAGCTTGTGTTAAAGCAAAAGGCGGCCATTTCGAGTGAACACAATTTTTTTTAATAACCAATATTGTCTTCTAATAAATGAAATAATTTTGAATACAATATGAATATTGGTTTTTTTTATCGCGTTTTATATTTGTAACAGAACATATGGCAGGACTAGGTATATTTTAAGCAAAAATACAATATGATTGCGGATAGTGCGGATATATATATATATTTCATATATTTGATTATATTATTTTATTATATAATTTAAGCAAAAATACAATATGATTGCGGATAGTGCCGATATCGAAAAATGTTCACAAAATTAAATTTTTATAAAAATTTTCTGTGCTTGAGCTAGAAACCATCAGAAAATCCCTTTTTATATTTCTGACGTCAAATTTTATGCTTACAAAATGCGTTTAGAAGATGCTCCAATTTAGTGTCTGGTGGGAGCGTAAAAATTTTGCAATTTTTGCCATCTCCATGGGAATACCTTTAATTTGAGTACCCATAATTAGGTAGAAAAATAAAGGCGAATGGGACCTTATCCCGAAATCAAAATGGGGCCAAGGATTTCATTCCCGAATTTCGCCTAGGGATGAAACCGAGCAAAAACCTTACTTAAAATTAAATGTCAAAGCTTTAACCCCAAATTAAGTTTCGGATAAATTACGGATTTATTTCTAAAAGATCTATATCACACACTAATGCGAATCTGAATGATACAAGTATTTAGTTTCTTTATTTTTCACTGCACTTTGGCAATTACAGGAAATATCCCAATCTCTACCTTTCCATTACAAAACTCCTGCATGTTTTGTACTCTTTTTGGGCCCTGCCAATATTTGCTGCATCTCCCTCCCATCATAATACTTCGCAACCCTAACGCAGACACCAATGAACAACACCGCAAATTGCGGAGATGGGGAAGTTACACAAACTGAAGTAGGAACAACAAAAAATGTGGAAAAATCAATAAATACACAAAAAGTGCAGAAAACTTTATAATGAATATCATATTTTAAAAAATGTTTTACAAGAAATAACCGATAACTTCAGAAATTTCTATGCGAAATTGTATAAATTGAGAAGAAAAATTCTTCTTCTTAACGATGTATGTGTTGTTGCTGCGAATACACTCACATTGGTAAGCGCACACACACACACACGCACGCACACACTTGCAGACTTAGAGGAAAACGCCACATTAAAACTAACGAGAAAAACACCACCCTTAAAATTGCAAAGAAAAGTTTCAGTGTATTAGAAACATTGGTGATTTTTTCTTCGTCGTCGTCTTCTTCTTGTTCACTCTGTGCCCGTTTACAGTGTAAGGATTAAAGGCAAAAAAAAAAAAAAGGAAATGGAAATGGCAATTTTAAACAAAGATGAACTGTCTGCTTACCGTTTTCACTAAATTTGAGCACAATTAGGAGAAAGATTTTCACATTTTCTTTAGAGATCTACTTCAATTAATTAAATTTTTGTATATTTCTCATATTTTAATCAATTTTCTATTCTATTTAAACACTATTTCTTTAATTTATATATTTTTTTCAAATTGCAATTTGGTTAAACTGCCACTAATCCTGGGGGGTGGCTGGTTTATCCGTTTTTTTGCAACTTTTTCTCACTACTCTACTGATTAAATTCACTTCATTTGCATTCACCTTTTGCTTCTTCACCTAAAGACTGCTCCAATTGGCAGCTTTAATACTAATTTCCTACTCTTTAGGATTTCTCAATGATTTCAATTCAATTCACCCACGTTTGACCGACCGGTTTCATGAATTTATTCACACAATTTGCACTAGACTCTGCTTAACGCTCAAAGCGACGTGACCCCACTCGCACAATAAAGCAAACGTATCGCACGACGTCCAAACGATGACTGTTTGATGGTTGCTCGCCCAATGTTAAACAGACCTATAATTTCCCTTATGTTGCTTAATTGAGAGTAGGCAGGGGAAATGTGGGATATTTGTGGGTATTGTTGTGTGATTTGTTTTGATTCTGGTTATTTAGCATCGATTTTGTTATGCAGCCGTGTTGCATACGCGATGGGGTTATTAATTTCGTTAAATGCACCTGTTGAATTTGCCTACGTGAGTGTTCATTTACCTGTTTGGGAATAACAGTGGGGTGATAGCTTTAGACAATTAGGAACCTTGCAGATGGAAGTAAAATAATATTGACAGGAACAGATACCATTCGTTTCGTATCGTGTAAAGGAAAGATATTTGGAATTACCAGAGGATTAGCGCCTAAAAGTAATAGTTTTTTTCTGGATGATATCATAAATAAGCTGAAATTGCTGCTTGACATATGTCCAGTTTTAGATAAATTTGTGTAAAATGTTCACAGGAATTGTGTATTCGTAATTTAATATTACAGTCTAACAAGATATTACTTTTGACGTTTGCCAAATGTGTAGATTAAGTCACGGTTTTCAATGGTTTTCGACAATTTTGCAAATTCCAAAAAGTTATTGGTTAATTATTAAGGTTTCGCAGACAATATTTTAAAAGTCCAACTGGGGAGTTAATGGATTATATTTGATAAAACAAACAAGATTCACCCAAAGATCTTCTCAAAGATATCCACATTTTCATTGCTCTGATTGCGACAGTTGCCAGGATATCGAAAATTCAAGATTTGAAAAAATTTTTTGTTTAAGTCTCACTTCAGATCATCATAGAATGTCTCAAAAAAGTAAATTTTTATTTCTTAAAATAATTGTTTTTTTTTTTTAATTAGAACAAATATAAATTTCTAAACAATTCATTAGTATAAATTTATAAGTAATCGAAACAAGTTGAAAGGCATAAACGTTGGTTAGCGCTAATAGTGGCAGGAAGAATCAATGTATTTCAGTGGAACAAAACTTGTTGCATAATTTAAGGAGGTTCGTTTATATTGCCGCGTTATTTTTTGGCAAATATAGAAAATTGCTTGAGCCGTTAAGATGTTGAGCCAAAGGGCTCAAATCAGTTCAGTAAACTTAAACAAATCGACTTATGCGACAGGAATTTCAATTTCAATTCCAATTTTACTATTATAGTGTTACAGGTATTGTTAGAAAATTTGCCACAGTGCTACAAAGAACTTTGAATCACCAGACACAATAATACTCAACTTATTTTACGTATGTATGTCTAAATGAAATCGTATTAGACAAAAGTTATAATATATGAAAACATTCTAAAACGAATCTTCCAAATAACAAAAGTAGCTTGTATGTAAAGGGTGTCCCAACAAGATTTAAATTTGGCGCCATTCGAAGTGTCATTGTTTGACATTTGAACAATGGTTATTGTTTGCTAGTAGAAGGTACGAGATTAGTAAAAATGGAGCGCTACACGAATGAACAACGCATTCTCATTGTGAAATTGCTTTACCAAAATGGTGCAAGTTTTGCCGCTACCGTTCGCAAATTGCGATCAATTTGGGGTCACAGTAATGCTCCAAAAGAGTCAACTGTAAAGAGATTAATGAATAAATTTGCCAAAACTGGGTCTGTTAGTGATGTAAAGACAACAACGCGTCTTCGACCAGGTCGATCGACCGAAAATGTCGCAGGTGTACGTGATGATGTCGCTCAAACTCCATCCACCTCAATTCGACACTGAGCTCAGCAAATTGGTGTCTCCAAATCCACTATGCAGGGAATTTCGACGAAAGATTTGCATCTTCATGTGTACAAAGTTCAATTGACTCAGGAACTGAAGCCAGCTGACCATGGACAGCGAAGGGAACTCGTTAATTGGGTATTGGAGAGACAACATGAAAATGCTGATTTTGACGATAAAATCATCTTCAGTGACGAGGCCCATTTCCATCTTGATGGCTTCGTCAATAGCCAGAATTGTCGCATTTGGGGTGAGGAAAATCCTCGAGTGATTCACGAGAAGCAAATGCATCCTCAACGTGTCACTGTGTGATGTGGATTTTGGGCTGGAGGAATCATTGGACCTTTTTTTTATGAAAATGGGGCATGTCAAGCGCAAACAGTCAATGATGTTCGGTATCGTGAAATGATAACCAGTTTTCTCGTGCCTAGAATTGAAGAAATGAATGTGGAGGACATGTGGTTTCAACAAGACGGCGCCAAATGTCATACAGCCAGAGAAACAATTCAATTGCTGCATCAGTCATTTCCCGGTCGTGTTATTTCGCATTTTGGAGACCAGAATTGGCCGCCTAGATCGTGCGATTTAACACCATTAGATTTTTTTGTTTGGTATTTTTTGAAGTCGATGGTTTACGCGAATAAGCCGATGACGACTCAAGTCTTAAAAAAGGAAATTGGACACTGCATTAATGAAATACCGCAGCATTTATGCAAAACAGTCATTGAAAATTTCATTAAAAGATCGCGTGTGTGCCAGCAAAGCCGCGGCGGCCATCTGGCCGATGTGTTGTTCCATACATAACCTCATTCTGTCTACTTTACGATAAAATAAAGTTTCACAATTTTTTTTTAAATATCTGTATTTTATTTAAAACTAGCTGACCCGGCAAACATTGTTTTGCCTTCAAAGATTCAATGTTAATGTGG